>JAOTRI020158889.1:0-20135 GCA_028564885.2 Zoanthus sanctaehelenae
TTTCATTTTGAGGGAGCTCATAGCTTATAAGCCCAGTGGTTTCTTTATGAGCTTCCTCGCCATTTTATTTCAAATTTCATAACTTGGATATTTATATATATATATATATATACATATAATTGAAATGGCAAAATAAACTGAACTGAACTGAACTGAACCTTTGTATTTTGTTCAATACCTAGCTTTCGACGAATGCGGTGGCTTAACAAAGAATTTTTGCGGCTGGAGCAATGTTGGTCGCTTTAAGAGAAAATTTAGTTGGACCATGATGAACAAAGAAGCAATGCACAGAATCTATAGCGATATCAGTGAAGGAAACAAGAACGTTAACCAATCAGGTGCGAGTCTGGTAGATGAATTTCATCATTAAAATCTAGTATAGAAGATAAAGAAATTATTGTAAATAACAAAGGTGATAGTGATGATGTCTGAGCAAGTATATTGAACTTAGGAAGCCTGGTTTTCCATTAAAGGAGAACTAAACTAACCTAGTTTTGTTTGACTCTATTTGTATAGTAGATTAACTCTGTGAAATTACTTTTCTAAATTAATCAAATCGCATTAAGAGATTAAGTAAGAAATGAACTTTCAATAAAAGGTTTGATACCGTGGTCTCAAATGAGCTTGTCAGCGGTGCTGTATGACGTAGTTACAATATTCAGAGCATAATAATGTCAGTTCGCTACGAAATTTTGACATCTTTTCTGGCAATCTGTGTCGTGCGAAGTCTCTTTATTTATGGAAAGCTAAAAGCCGCTCACCAAACATGTCTTTTGCTTCTTGTAAATATCTTCATGTCGAAACCTATGTCATAAACAACCGCTGGCATCACATATTGAGCCGCCAGTCAAACATCTATTTGCTGCAAAACATCAAATTAATTTTAACTGCTCGGCTAACAGCATTAAAACTACTTCATATAAAATGCTCTAGTATGTCTAAATTTTCAAATAATGAAAGTTGTTTTTTGTATAATAATTTTTTATTTATTCCTTATTTCTGAAATGGGCAATAGCTCGAGTCTTTTTGATAGTCATTAAAAAGTTTGTTTTGTCGAAAATACATATAGATAGAAATACAATATAATATACATATACAAGCTCTTCCTCAGGGCTTTTTAGAAACTGCTTACAAATATATACAGTACAGTTGAGCTCATAAAGTTGAGAGTCTTAGAATGTCCGCTTGAGCGGCTCGCATGTTAAGGAGCAACTTGGCAGCCGATAAAAAGGGCCCTCGATTGAAGAAAAAGACCACAAAACCAGAATCATAATCCTACTCTCTGCAAGAAGTGTGTGGGTTCTTTTAAGTTCCTCGACAGGATTTAGGTATTTCTATACAATAAGGAGTAATACAATGGATAATTTATGTACTCTTTGCCTTTTTTACCTTTCTTTTCAAAAACTGGTTCTCGTTGTATAACTGAATCCCCAAAGTATGTATCAAAAATTGTTAGTCTCGGCGGAAACAATGGGATTTACGATAGACTTTTGTTCAAAAATGGACTTTATTTTATTTCTTTTTCTACCTTTTTCTTACTTTGATTTATTTTTTTATCCTTGTTACAGTTTACCAAGAAGACGAAGACTATGAAGTAAATTTTTCAAAAGGTCATAAAGAGTTCATTGACTTGAAATACATTCCGAGTTTACAGGAATTTACTATGACTTTTTGGATGAAAACAGCTCACACGTCCGCTGACGTTTCCCCAGTACGGTATCTAGTTGAGTACAGGAACGAAAACAAGCCTGTCGTGGCTATAGGATTAACTTTTCGCGCCAATGAAATGCTGGTTCACGTTGGTAAGAAAAAAGGGTAAGTACAAAATTAAAAATCAGTTAACTTCGAGGTCAATCAGGGATTCAAGGTTTTGGATGTGGCAAAAGAACATAGAGCTGTTTAGTAAATTCCATGTTCAATCTGTAAACAGATGTCGAAGCTATCTCTTAAAGTGACCTGGGCTATAACAATTGACGTCACACGCACGTTTCAGTTTGGTTGATTTCCTCAGTTTTCTTCCTTTTAAAAAGAATAAAAATATAGTAACCTTCCTCGATAATATTAGTTTTATTAGTTGTAAGATACTGAAACAGTTAAATCTCTCGGCTTCAAGGAACAATAATTGCTTTATCAAAGAAAAACCATTTTTTAAATTTTGCTCAACTAGGACCACCTTTTTTGCTCCACTAGTTGTGAGGTTCTAAAACAATTAGATCCCTCGGCCTCATATATTCTTTACTCATGCATGGACATCATTTAATCAATGAACTATTCTATTTTGTCGTAGTTTTTGCTACCATCTCAACAGCAGTTTTTTTTATACCCAAGCGCTGCCTTTACTCGAAAATAAACATGGTTTCTGGGCCGCAGTCCTTATTTATAGGTTATCTTAACATCTTGTTCTTTCCGGGTTGTCTTTGAATTTGTTCACAATCTTGATTTCGCAAATATTATCAAATATTATGTCGTTTTAAGCCGGAGGGGAAGGGTAGGTTATAAAGATCACAAAAAAAGATTACTACTAGAATGGTCCACTGTATTAATGGAGTCCGTGCACGAGGCTAGTATCTCACTACTAGTCGAAGAAAAGTAAAACATTCTATTAGTCTGGAGTGCATTAGACTGAAAAGTAAAACTGTTTTGATATATATCACAAACCTAATTAAGGAAAAAAAGGTCCATTGATTTAGAGTCCATGAGCTGAGGATTGTAATTGTTTAGGAGCTTGTTTTATATCAGAAACCTCCAGAATACCAGCTTGAAAGATGGGACATGGCACTTCGTTACTCTTGCGTGGAGGTCATGGGATGGTTACACTGAAGGAGTTCTGGATAGGAGAGTTTATTTCGCGCATAAGTGGGAAGAGAAAGCAAGTATGCCAGGTAGGAAAACCAAGAAAAAGCTTTTTTATGATCTAAAATGTTCTTGTTTCTATTTATATATCAAAACGTTTGTTCAGTGTCAAAGACTCTGTCCCTGACAAACTCCGCTAACGTTTTGGTTATCAATTTTCTGGCACGGGCTATATTGCTTGTTGTATAATAATAATAATAGTAATGATATTGATAATGATAATGATAATGATAATGATAATGATAATGATAGGAATAACAAAAGCTTTGCCATTACGCCTATTATTATAGATATGGTCTGATTTACTAAAATAATTATGAAAAATATCTGGGCCTATAGACAATTTAAACATTTAAAAACCAATATTAACTTATGAACAGAGCAACGAGCATTAATAGTTAAGCTAAGTTATTTTTCTTTTAAAATAATTTTGGTGGCCCTTTTCTCCAGTCTATGATATTTAGATTGTGGTATATTCTTGTTCCAAATAAAGTCACAGTAATCTAATTTAGGCAAAATCATAGTAGAGAAAACTTTTTCACAAGCATATACTGTCAAATTATTCCTAATCCTACTAAGCGTAGCAAGCTGACTAAAAACTTTGTTGATAATCCTAGTAAAGTGCTTATTGAAAAACAACGTTTGATCTAAATAGATACCTAAATACTTATAAAATGGCTTACGATTAAGAATTTGATCTCCTAAATAAATGTCACTCATAGTATCAAAATCGTATTGGTTAAGTTTTTTATGTGTTCCAAACAAGACATATTCAGTCTATATATAAATCGCTTTTCCTTAACCAGCTTTCGAGAAGTTTAAGATCTTCACTCAGCACCCTGATAAGTTGAGAAGTGTCAGATGCAGAGTAATAAATGACTGTATCATCAGCATACATCAAAGCCTCTGAAATATGCAAACAGTCAGGCAGATCTGTAACATATAGTGAAAACAGCAATGGGCCCAAAATGGAACCTTGTGGGACACCAGAAACCAGTGGCTGAGGGCTGGAAAGTACACCACCGGTGAACACAGATTGCATGCAATTGGAAAGATAATTTTCCATCCATTGAAGCTCATTATCACAGATTCCAAACATAACAAGCTTGCACAGCAACATCTTATCATCTGTGGTGTCAAAGGCCTTTCGAAAGTCCACAGAAATAGCCCCAGTAATGCAACCATCATTAATATTTCTTCTTATAGTGTCAGTGAGGAATGTAATAGCTGAATGAGTTGAATGTTTGCGACGGAAGCCACATTGGAATTTTTAAAACAGTTTGTGTGTTTCCACAAACTCAACCAATTGAAACTGAACAGCCCTTTCAAGAATCTTCGACAAAATCGGCAGCGTAGAAATTGAACGATAATTGTCCATGTCATCTCTGGCACCATCTTTAAATAGAGGAACAACCTTTGCATGTTTCCAATCCAGAGGAACCGACTGCGATTTAATTGAGATTTTGATGACATGAGTTATTATAGGACTGATATATAAAGCACTGTCCTTTAGCAATCTCGCGGGAATACCATCAAGTCCCATTGCTTTGGACGTTTTCAACTGTGAAAGTTGTTTGAAAACAAAACTGTTGGAGTCATCAGGCAGATGAAATTTATGTTTTGTATGCTTGGATGAAACACTTGCAACAACAGAATATTCAGACACAAATACCCGAGAGATTCATGATTTAACATAAGAGAAAAACTTACAAAAGCTGATTGCAATTGATACTTTGTCGGTGATTTGTTGGCCGTCACACTTGAGCTGAATAATTGACTCGGACTTTGAAGTTTTACTCGGAAAGATTTTCTTTATTGTCTTCCAGAAATTTTTAGGAATGTCCATATTTTCTTGGATGAGCTTACGGTTATATTCAACTTTACCTCGGCGTATTTCTGAGGTGACAATATTGAGACAAATCAACATCATGACCAAAACACTTTACCTTTTAAAACAATAATCCCTTTTATTTATTAATTTTGAAATGCTAGGAGTCAACCATGGATTATGACAACCACGAATCATCAACGATACTGCATGAAAACACTTAATCCCATGATCCAGATTTCAGATCTTCAACAAATTCCTGATGATTTACTTGCTGTAATTGCGATATTTAAACGTGCGTGGTTTAAACTTCAAGGAGTTCAATTTACGTGCGCATCCAACCATGTAGTGATCACTTATACCCAGTTTAATCACACTGGAGAAAAGAATATTATGTGAGTGTGTAGACAGAACAACATCAATTAAAGTAGAAGTGTCTGAATTATTCTTGTGGGCTGATCAATGAGCTAAGACATTCCAAAGTTCTTTGTTAACATATTCAATTCCCTAGAGTGAGTATTTATTTAGTCTTTGTCTTGGAAGGAAATTTGAATTAAGGTCATCGATTAGCAAAATTTCCTTACTTTTAGTCGCGGCTAAGTTGATACTTTCTTCTAATTCCGCATTAAAGTTGTTGCTGAGATGTTGAGATCCAACATGCGGCGTCCGACGTTAGAAGCAATATTTCAGTCTCCTAAGGCAAAAATTTGCCAATTACCAGGTCACCTTCAAAACCGTCGCGTAAAGAAACAAAAAAAAATCGATTTGATATAAATTAATGCGATATTTGTTTATTGGATACAATGGTAAACTTTCACTGAAAAAATGAGGATATCGGTGATGGTCCGAAATTTGTAAAAAACTAGAAAACTCGAAGATGCCATAAGATCAGACCAAGTTTTTAAATGGTAGCACAGATCCGACCAACCGCGTTTGGACGGAAGCAGAAAATGAAAAAGAAAACTTTGCTGTTAGTATTAACATTTAAAGAAGGCTTCGCGGGCTAGTACTTTATCCGTGTCATTTTCTATAATACAGAAATTGGGCTATTTTCCTGTCTTCAACAATCCAGCTATATCATTGCACTCTTTAAGGAAAGACCATTATTATACTTCCTGTTTTTTTGACAACAACTTGTTTTTTTATAAAGACAAAACTTGACTATTGAGAGAAGAAATGAATATGAATCAATCAGTTGACTAAAGAGTATAGTATTTACGAAACTTACCACTCTGAAGTTCTCTAGAAAGAACTTCAGAAGCTATAAAGAATAGCGTTTAATAGGAATATGTCCCACATATCCTTAATCCCTTCGTTAAAAAAAAGTTCCGAAACGTCCTGTGCTGTCACCTACTTCACACAGTGAACACGTTCTTGACTCTTTGAAAGAAACTGGAGACAACAAACACAAAGGTGCGCCAAGCCTCTTGGTTGAGCGTGCTCCTTTAACTATGAACAACTAAAGCTGAAGCTACTAGCATTTTTCTTAAATAGCGTCTGGGTTTTCCTTTCCTGTTAAGATTGTTCTATTTACTGCATGTTCCTGAAAGAAGGACTTTTTACTTTTATCACTTTAATCATACTTTCTGGTTTTTAATCTTTTTACAACAATAAGTATTACTTAGGTTTGAAAGGATTAACGTACCAATATTGACTTGAATGCATCGTTGGTTTCCAGATAATCATAAAGTCGCATTTTGACATTATGAGCAGTGATAATTGGTGACGAACATCTGGGAGACTGCAACACCAACAATGTGAAAACAAATTTAGAGTTGTTTTGATAGTAAGATTAAACTCACCAATCCACCGTCCCCTCCCTAGTGTTAGGATTATAATCAAGATTGACTAATGCTCTGTGGGCTACTAACTGCATTTAATTAGATCTATATAGATATTCAAACAGACTAGAGATGACCACCTGCCCCATGGGCAGCAAAGCTGAATTTGATTAGCACTACATAGCTATTTAGAGACTGGAGATGACCAGCTGCCCTATGGGCTACTAAGCTGCATTTGATTAGCACTACAAAGCTATTTAGAGACTGGAGATAACCACCTACCCCATGGGCTACTAAGCTGCATTTGATTAGCCCTACATAGTTATTCAAAGACTGGAGATAACCACCTGCCCCATGGACTACAAAGCTGCATCTGATTAGCACTACATAGCTATTCAGAGACTGGAGATGACCACCTGTCCCATGGGCTACTAAGCTGCATTTGATTAACACTACATAGCTATTCAGAGACTGGAGATAACTACCTGCCCCATGGGCTACGAAGCTGCATTTGATTAGAACTACATAGCTATTCAGAGAATGGAGATGACTACCTGCCCCATGGGCTACTAGCCTGATAAAAAATAATATTGTTGAAGGCAAAATGCTAGAGTTTATATTAACTAATCAGGTATGAATACATTCTCTGTCACTAGGTTATTACAATTATATTAACGCATTTATTCAAAGTCTGAGTCAATTCTAAATTGTTTTGTGCATATCAATAATTTAAAACAAAACATGCTATTGACTAACCTGTCTGGTTCTGTTGAATACATCACCTTCGGTCGTTGGGATAAGATCATTAAGTTCTTGTAACTCTCCATTGTGCCGTGACACAGACAGAGAGAGCGAATCCTAACAAATTGTTTTAAAGAAACAATGGTGGTATGAATTGGCTGGTATTGTATGGAGTATTATGAACTTCTTTATAACTCAACCGCTTGTATTGGTTAATATTGATTGAAAATAGGCAGTCGATGACTGCATTTGGCCCAGATTGAATAGAAAAGTAAAAGGGTATTGTGGTTTGAAAATATAGCTTTTAAAAACAAGAGGATCGAACAGAAATCATTAACATAGCCTGTTTTTTGTCAGGTGAATTTTTCAACTTGAACAGTGTTTAGAATTACGTTACGCGCCACAGTCATTCTAGACCAATCGAAATGCTGCCTCCTCTCTGGGATGCATCGAGTCGTGATTCAATGGGTTGCGTGCAGGCTCTTATTCTCCTGTATTACATTAAAATGAATAAACATTTGTTTTAAATTTCTTACAAAACAACCTCGCTTAGGGGTAGTCATGGCAACCTGACTGTAAAGAGTTATCAAAACTACAAATTATTTCCACTTCACTGTGAGACTGATTTTGAAAGTTCCCACTGAAAGATTTCCATTCAAGACACATGGGAAAGTGCAAAATTTGTGAGTTTAATGTAATCAGTTCATTTTTTACTAAAAGTCTCCTTTCACTACAGTAAAATAAATGTTTTTGGCGCATTGAATTTTGGTAATGGCCCATTAATTTCAAAAATGACCCATTGATTTTCAAGGAAACGGGCCATTGGCCCATAGACTTTTCAATCCTTCTCAACCCCTGCGGACGTGGTCTTCAAATTACTAAACGTCCGACAGTCCATATTTTTCTAATATATTTCCTTAAAACCTACCCATATTTAATTGAAAATGTTTAAAATCTATTTAAATACCATAAGCGCTTTCAAACGAGCCAAAATTTCGAATTTTAAAACGCTTCATTTTCCATTTAGAAAAATTTTCGCTTGGCACTGACGGACGCGATATTCACTTTACTAACCGGCAGTTATTTTTTCCCAAAAGTATCTCCTTAAGACTCATTCATATTCAATTGAAAATGTTTCCACACGAGTCAAAATTTCGAATTTTGGGTTTTACGTAGACTAGTGTGGAAGCGTTTAAGTATCTAAATAACTATAAACAAAACGTTTTTCAAGTGCTGCCTTTGGATGATTCGCATACTAGAGCCAACGTAAAAGTAAAACTTAATATACTGAATTATGGATCGTGTAGAAGCGCTTGATGCATTTGAACAAACTCTACACATTTTCACTCGAGTATGCGTAAGTTTAAAGGATAATTATATTTGAAAAATATGGACTGCCGGACGTTTAGTAAAGTGAAGACCACGTCCAACTGCCCCAAAGTAATTAATTTTTCAACAAAATCACATTCTCCAAGTACAACCAGATACTTGTCATTTTTAGTTGTAATTCAGGAAATTCCCACCCTCAATCCGAACAGGGTTTTCTCGATCTCTTTTAATTGAAAGATATCTGCTTTCTTTACTGTTTTGTCCAAAAACACCAACATACTTTTCATCATACAACAATAAATTTAGACAAATTTCAACTATCTGACGATTAAATCACGCCATGTTTGTAAATCAATATGGCGGTTAGGTCAAATTACACTTTCATTCATTCACTCACTTAACCCGATGACATGGTGGGAAAAGCCTTCCTAAAAGGCCTTTCGCAACAATAAATGAATTTAAATAGCAGGATAAAATCAACAATATTAACAACAACAATATTAGCAACAACAACAACAAAGACCAATCGGTTCACTTTCCATTATACTTGCAAAAAAAGTGCACAAACGTTAAAACTGATTGGCGATAACTGTAAATGTATGGAAGGAAATAATGCATTAATCAACCATTTTTACATAAGTAAAGTCTAAAAGATAACAAAAAAAACACACCTCTAAACTTGCAGTTCGTCTTTTTTCCAAAGTAAGTTGCGTTGTGAGACGTAGCAGTTCACATTCCAGCTCTCTGATTCGGACTACATATAGGAGAAATGACACCACAGATTAGATGATCTAGGTTAACAGCAAAGTTAATCTAAAACTGATCTGCCAAGTTAGTTGCGTTATAAAACCGACATAAAGTAAATTATGGACAACAACCTAAAAGCAGCAACACTTCAGTTTTCACCATAATCATATGATAATGACTTTCAATATACAGCGAACTACCTTAAATAATAAAGATAACTGATCTTTTACATTCCTTTTTAAAAAAGTGTAATCTGGCCACAAAATAATCTTCGAATTCTTCTCAAGTTGAATCTCTTCTTCAAATCCAACTTTCAACTCACAGCAGAAATAAAATATTCTAAATATTTTCTTGATGATGATGTTGTGATTGAAGGAAACAGTGGATCGCATGGCAAACATAAATGGAGTGAGATGGTACGGGCATGTATTAAGGAGGGATGATGTGCAAGTTTTCAAAAAAGCGTTGGAATTCGAAGTAAGGGAGGCCAAGGGAAACAAGAAGTAAGGACGACCGAGAATGACGTGGGAAATGCAAGTGAAGGAGAGCAACAGTGTTGATTAATTGATTGACTCATAAGCAATTTAATCAAAGACCCTCTGAGCCACCTCAGGAATGAATATAAATTTTACAACAAAGTGGTATTGCATTACAAAATTAATTAGCTTGTAGTAACGGTAACATCTTGAGTTTGCAAGTTGTGAGAGTCCGAATTCGAACTCCGTGAAAGGAAATTTTTTTGTTTTTGTTTTTTTTCCTTTTTTCTATTTAATTTCTTTATATTCAATTTTTTTTCAATGTTAAAGTTGACTTCTACTATAATTTCGTATCTTATAGTAATGTTTGCATTTTGTGAGAGCCCGAGTTTTTTCTGTTTTTCCTTATCTATACACAATTTTTCTATTCTAATATAATTTCGTATCTTATAGTAATGTTGGTAAAACTAAAAATCTTGCACGTAATCGATAGAGTTGCAAGTGTGGCGTAATGACTTCTCCGTGAGAAGAATTTTTTGTTTGTTTTTTTTGTTTTGTTTTTATTTCTTTTTCAAATTTATGTTTCTAATTATTTGTTTATATATACTTTCAGTGTTTTTTCCAATTATGCAAAAGTGCGCATGCGTTACAAATCCATGACGTATAAAACATATTAAAAATAATAGACTACCGCTTTGCAAATCTCGGCATAGCCTAATGGTTATTGCGCTAGCTAAGGCAGGAGATCCCGGGTTGGAAACCAGGTGGAAGTCTCTGAAAACGTTTTTTTCTTGTAAATTAATAGATTAATGCATACATTAATTACCCGATTAAAAATTTGCCGCCGCGAGTTAGCGAGTGAATTCAATTCACTCCTAAACCTCATGGATGAAGTCAGTCATTCATGAGGTAAAAACAAATTCAAAGCTGTATCCGTACCTCGAGAAGCTGTTTGAAGTTTTTCCAATTCCTTCTGGTCTCTTGTGAACAAACAGAACACACTGTGTTAAAACATAAGCTACTTTATCATAGTACAATTGATATATATAATAAAAGGCTATAAAATACAAAAAAAGTTAAAAGTTAAAAATGAACGTTTTCGACTTCTATAAGTCATATAAAATGAGTTAATTTCTTGACTAAAGCACATTTTTCACATTTTTAAACTCCTATAATAAAAAAACAGGCTAGTATTCCAACAAGTTCTAATCATCAGTTACTTTCCAATTACTTTTAGAATAATAAATTGATTAAAACTGTAACTCACTAATTTATCACTTTCTTAGTGCCAACGAGCAAGAACAACAGCAACAATTTTTGCATTTCCTTTTACACATTCATATTTACATTGTTTCATATATAGCACAATACTTTATTATTTTTGGGTAGTTAGCTTTTAACACTGAGGCAGGTAATAAAAAGTAGTTTCAAAGTGAAGCGAGAGGCAAAAGTGAAGGTCAAGCCTGTACTTAATTTCTAACCATTGATTACTCCTAGTAATTAATGTTGTGTAATGTTGACCAGCTGCAGAAGTGTATTTCACCTTCTTTTTAATCTTTTTGCATCTAAACGGAAATCGAAAAATGAGACGACAACGATGCCAACAGAAAGTCCTGAACTTTTTAATGATTCAGACCAAGAAACAACGTCACAGAAATAAATGTCAATAAGTTTGAATCGTTAGAACAAGAACTTTGGGAATTAAAACAATTGTTAAATGAAAATAGTGCTTTGAAAATAAAACAAAAGGTTTTCAATCGAAAACCAATCACACTTAAACAATATCTTCCCGCAAAAAAAAATGTTGCATCGTACAAACGCGCAAGCTCTCTAAAAAACTTAAAGCGAAACTTTAAAACACTTTGTTAACGAAACCCGAATCCGAAATCAAACAAGAAAGTTTTAAATAGTAATGCTGTAAGAGAAACTGTGTAGGACTGTCACCCCACCATAACATATTAATCTTTTTTGACCTAAACTCCTGCACCTCTACTTTTAACTTATATGTCAGTGGAATAATGCTTCTGGTTGTTATCAGCTGATTTCTTGTTTTCTTTTTCTTGGTTTATGATTTTGCTGTTTAGCAACACCTGTCTAGGTATTCAACATACAGTAAAAATGAGAACCTTTTTTGCCCACCATCATGTACAAGGGAAGAAAACTATTTTGTATGTTTAAGTGCAAATATCTGACATTCCAAAAGTGAATAGAATCTTTTAATTCATAAAATAAAAACATTTCTAAAGGATTTATTTTTTAAACATTACGAATGCAGTTAGATTAGTGAGTGTATAAATTTTCAGTTAAATTCAATACACTTTACAATTTATCAAATACGTACAAACATTCAATACATTTTAGCAAAGACCGAGGCTCTGATTATATGGAACGGGCTATAGCTGGCTGAAACACAAGCTTCAGTCCGGTATTACACGATGCGAGCCAGCCCGGCAAGGCTACAAAGTTTAGCGAGAGGCAGGTTTGGTATTTGTTTACAATATCATGGAATTCCACCTCATTCGCTAAATGATATATTTAACAACATTTGTGACTGAAGTTTCCAAAACAAACTGGAACTTTTAGCATCGGCTCCAAATGTAGACATCGTTATAAAAAAGATTAGACAAATAACTTGAATATATATGGCAGAAATTGTCATTCCGGGCCAGCCCGGTTGTGCAATTATATTAAAAAAATTTTTAGCCTGGTTTGCCGTGATCCCGGACGGTTGTTATGGAGATATTGACAAACCGGGTTGGAAATTTTCTATGTAATCGCGAACCAAATTTATACAGCTTTCATGTGGACAACCGAAATCGGGGTCTAACAAGTGGAATGCTGTGTCATAGAAACAGTTTATAAAAAAAAGATAATTTTTACACTGTATTTAGATGTTTTCGAAAAGATGAAGATTGTTGCCAAATATTTTTTTTAATAACAGGTAAAACAATAAATAATAGAAAAATAGTTTTTAATTCTTGAAATTTTTTTAATCTAATATGACTATACATATGAGCACAATGTAATAATAAAAACGACTAAAAAGGTTCTGATAAGACCACGAATAAAAGGCCATACGTCAAACCATGGGTTATAGCTGGTATAAAGACAGCATTTTAAGTCTCAACAACACCACAGCACAGGTGTTCAGACTCAAAGAAACACAAAGCTACACCTAACTTCATTACGACAGCTACAAAATTTTAAACATATTGTAGTATAAATACCTGCTCATTTCTTCCAGTCTCTTTTCAAGGGGTTTCTTATGTTGAATCTAACAGAAATAAGAACAGAGCTGGTAGTGTTGCTATAGCACCAGACAAAATTACTTTCCCAAGTAATAACTGTTATCTCTGAACATTAATTTATTGTATTACCAAATGAAACATTAACGATAGATACTGAAATTTAGAAAAGCACTTCAGATATCTCGGTGGAACCTCAGGTGACAATTTTTTTTGTAGTCTTTGAGTGCAAGTGTTATCTCTAAACATTTATGAATCATAGAAGGTAGTTCTCGTGTTATGGTAATTAGCACTTAAACTTTAACTCTGATCAATCGAGTTCAAATCTCCGCGAGGCCTAAGCTAATAATTTTTTGTCAACTTCACTTTTTTCATTTTCACAGATTATTCAAATTGAATCACAATGAAAATAAATCAGTTCCGACAGTGAACGCAACATGAAACAATTCTTTTTCCCGTTGAACTTCAATATTATGCACCCACCTGGTCATCCAAAGATTCTTTCAGATCTTTATTCTCTTTCCTAAAAAACAAATTCAAACAGGGGGCAAAAGATTGATATTATTGCCTCTTAATACGGATACAAACTCATTCTTATTTATTCATTTAAACAAACAACGTTTATTACTAGAAAGCAAACAACTAATTACTGCCATGCATATTCAAAAACTTACTTTGTTTTTTCGAGTTCTTTTGACAATGGAATCAGCTATCAAAAATGAATCAAGAACAATGTGTTAGCAAAAGTATCAAAATGTTCCTTTAAGGTCAGAAGTTAACTTTTTCCAATTTTACAATATTTGATACTTCGCATGTGATATATACGTGGGAACTGAATGAGTATATTGTTTAAAAACCATAAGAACGGGATAAAGAGCATAATAAATATAGCATTTACTAAACAATAAAATTTATATTTGTAGAAATATCATTAACAAGAAAAATATATAAAAAAATACCAACATTCACCTTCACGTTAAAACTATATAAGAAGAACTGTTCGTAACAAACAAGCGGAAAGATTGATATCATTAAGGCTACAGGCAAATAACAACAGCAGGAATCCTACCTGTTCCTCAAGCTCCTTGATTTTATCTTCCATATCCTTTACCTTGGCTTTCTCTTTTGCCAACTCTTTTCTCAGTTCGGTCACTCTAATATATAAAACCTCGTCATAAATGACATTATAATGTAGCTAGGATCCTGCGTGCGCTCTTATCACCTGGTCGAAAGTCTATGTTTTCTCAGGCCTCGTCCACACTACACCATCTTCAAACGATAACAGAACTGTTTTGTTCCGTTGTCAAAAAGATTCGCAATCGTTTTTGCCCGTCCACACTACCACGCGCATTAGTATTAAAAATGCTATTATGCTTTCAGTTCGCATGCTCAAGGGAGTTCAACGCGTGCGGATTTTTATTTCATTGGCCAGCGAAATGGCTCCATTCTAGTAGTTGTTGTTGAGCAGTTCGTTTTGGCCATTTCTCATTCTAGCTATGCCAAAACCAGCAGGAAAGCAGACAAAAGGTAAAACAGAAATTTTTACAAAAACAGATGACGTGGTCATGCTGCTGAAAGTAAACTCACTTACAATAGATTTAGCAGCAGACCAGAAACCACTCCAAGTAGTAAGGATGCGACTTGGAAGCGTCTGCCCACCATCTTGTATAGTTACACTTGATTAGACTGAAGCCCAGTCGTGTAGTTGTGGTGATGTCATGCTTTTCTAATAACATCGTTTACGCCGTCCAAACCAGGAAAACATTGTTTTCAAACAGTATCATTATCATATCGTTCCACTTTGGAGAGCGTTTTCGGATTGATCCGTTTTCGGTCATTGTTTTCGGTGTTGTATTGTGGACGATAGCCGTATCCAGAACAAAACAATTCCGTTTTCGTTTGAAAGCGGTGTAGTGTGGACGGGGACTCATATTAAACTTTAAAAAAACGTGTTTTATTGTTTTTCGCTATTCGAGAAGTGTAAAATCTATATCATAAAGCCAATAAAGAAACCTAATACCTGTATTAGACTGTGATTAAAACACTCCGGACATTTGAAAACACTCGTCTCGTCATGACACCATAGCTCAGTCGGTAAAAGCGTTGCGGTAAGGTTTAGCTGGCTTATTGAATTTTAAAAACATTAAGATAACATACAACATTTTTCTGAAATATTTATACAATTATTGTTTCTTGTAATTTTGAAACGTTTATCACGAGATTACTTGACTTCAGATCACTTGCATCAAACTATAAGCTAAAACCTTTAATAAACACAATGAATGCTGGTATAGCCTACTTTACCTGGTGTCCAGTTCATCGCTACAAAGAGAGAGATTGCCAAGTTTCTGCAAAGCTTTATCACGCTCTTCTCGCAAATACTTTGACTCATCTAAGGCGATTAAACAGATTTAAAATAGACATTTACAAGAACGTAAAAAACCGCCAGGTTTTTAGAATTAGAAATTACAGAACGCTTATGCCCAATAATAATAATAACAATATAATAATAATAATAATAATAATAATAATAATAATAATAATAATAAAGTGCCAATATCTTTAAAAAAAATTCAAAGACACTGAAAATTACAAGTTTTAATTGAAAATGAATAAAACAAACATTAAAAATATTTTTTAAATAAAAACGTTTTCAGTTTTCCTTTAAAGATTTCAACAGAGCTGCAGATTCTTAGTTCCTCTGGGAGCGAGTTCCAAAGTTTTGTAGCAGACAAGGAGAAAGCTCTATTAGCGGTGCTTTTGTCAGCTCTAGATGTAATTTTAGGGACTGCATGTGAGAAGGAGACTGTGATTTGAGCGAAGACCAGGGTGGAGAATAGGACGACGAGAAATACGTTCAGAGAGATATAGGATGGGGCTTGACCATGCACAACTTTAAATGTGAGAATCAGGAGTTTGTGTTAAATTCTTGCTTTAACAGGAAGCCACGGGAGTTGCTTGAGGACAGGACTGATATGGATATATTTAGCAATGTTGCAGATAGCGCAGGCACAGTAGTTTTGGATACGCTGGAGACACTTGATAGAAGTTACAGTAGTCGAGACGAGAAGTTACCAGAGCGTGGACAAGAGATTTAGTAGCATCAATTGAGAGATATTTGCGGATTTCGAAGATGTTCTGGAGATGATAAAAGCAGGTCTTCATAATTTTGTTGACATGGCCATCAAGTTTAAGTTGTTCATCCATGAAGAAGCCCAGATTTCGTACAATATCTGAGGCTGCGGTGATAAATACATCATCGACACGTATAGTGATTGGTGAGCAGAGCTTAGAAAGCTGGTGACATGATTCGATTAATAGTAACTCAGTTTTGCCGATGCTGAACTTAAATAAATTACGACTAAGGCAGTTCTTGATATCTGGTATAGCCAATTGGATAGATCTAAGGGCATCAGACAGTTTGCCGGTAGAATTAACATCAAAAGCCAGATAAAGCTGGGTGTCGTCAGCAAATGAGTGGAAGTATAAGCCATGTTTCCTGATAACATCCCCCAAGGGTGAACCATAGGCCAGAAAGAGAAGAGGACACAGGACACTGCCTTGAGAAACTCCACATTTCAAGAGTTTTGGATCAGAACGCATACCATTAACAAATACAAACTGACGCTGGCCAGTTAGATAGCATTTAAACCAACCAAGGCTACTCCACAGACTCTGAAGCACATGTGTAGTCAATCAAGGAGAATTTGATGGTACACAGTATCGAATGCTGTCGATAGATCAAGAAAGACAAGAATAGTAACCTTTCTCTGAATAATGGCATCTTTCCACGAGCTAGTAATAACTGGAGCTACCAGGTTAGAGCATTCCTTCAATAAACAAGTAGGAATGGGATCAAGATCACATGTTTTTGGTGTGCAGGACGAAATAAGGTCAGATACCTTCTTTATGGACACACGCTCAAATGATGATAGTTGGACAATGTCTGTTTCAGACGAAGAATACGTATCTGGTGCAATTGGAGGCATGGGAATACAGCAATTCATTTCCCTTCGAATTAGGTGAATTTTGTTAAAAAAAAAATTCGCGAATTGGTTGGCAAGAGCTAAAGGTGTCTCATGGGGAGGCAAGGGTGTCACCGTTTTCTTGTTCAGATGATTCATTTCTCTGAATAGCGCTTTCTGATTGCCAGAAAACTCTTCGACTCTTCTAGGATAGAAGGATATCAATTTAGAAACATTATTTTGTGTTTCAACAAAGATGAGTCGATCATCCTCAAGCCCAGTTCGTCACCATTTGCGCTCAAGACGATGTTTGGTCTCAGTAATTTCATGACAAAGCCAGGGCTGGCATGGTCTTTGCGCTACTCTCATTGAGACAATAGGCGCATGGTCATCAAGGATTGCCAACAGAGTGGACTAGCACTGAAAAGCCAAATCAATGAAGATTTTCAGCAGGATGTTGGAGGAGAATACTTGACTGGAGGTCAGACCGGAATTTGTTTAAGTCAATCTTTTAAATTTAGATCGAGTAACAGCTGGACGATGAGGCTTGGTCCAGTTAAACTTGCAAAGGACAGGTATAATGCGAAGTTATCATAATGAGTGCCAGAGGAGAGTTAGATAGAAAATCACAGTCGTCTCTGGTAACGACTAAGCCAAGAGTATGACCCGCAACATGCGTCGGTACAGTAACAAAAGACTCAATATTCTGCAAAAATTTACATACACCAGGCTTAGTCGATTCTGTATAGCGTAAACAACATGAAAGTTAACTTTATCTTGAACGAATGGGTCACTTATCCATCGCAAACAGCTCCTAACAGACGACCATGCTCTATTTATAAATAAGTAATCATACGGTTTTGTTATTGTTCAATTTGCAGGAGTGGGTTTTTTTGCAAATCTGAAATTGCACAAGCCGCTTTATCAATGTCATAATTATGAAAAAATTGGTGTGGAAGAAGTGCTGGTATATCTTTATTGAAGCCACTTTTGCATTCGCAAAAACCTTTTTTGAAAATTTCCCCACAAAATATTTGTCATTATACTTCATATCATTGGCTTAGAAAAATTGCCAGTGTCTCTCAATAAAACACAATCCAGAATTTTCAGTATTTTGCAATGGTATTACTTTCTCCCAGCCAAAAAGGACGAAAAGAATTGAGTAATTTTTCATATAATTATATCATTAACCTTATAACTACTAATTTAACAAAGTTCAAATTCCCAACTAAGCCAGGATTTAATCAATCCCTGACGCATTGAAACTTGATAGTAAAAAATCTACAATGTGCTAAACGTATACCGACCGTAATCCAAACATGTCGATCATCCTAGTACAAGTATTTACAAAGATATAAAAAAAGTAATCGAAGGTATTTACAGACAACAAAGCTTACCTCTCATTTTCTTGATAGCAACCAATAACTTTGCAACTCTAAATAAAAACAAGCACTGAATTATTGCATACGTGAATGGTGCTTCTTACTCCTAATGTGAATGTTATAAATTCTACCCAGTTAGAAAACTCTCAGCATAAATGTCCTCCATTTTAGTGTTAAATTCAAAGTTTTCAAATATTTACCCATTTGTCTATGTTCAAGTTCCCATTTTCACAAAGACTTTATTCATACTTTAATAACTATTTAGTAATCTTATGAAAGAAAGTCACGATCTTACAAGAAATAAGAAAAATTTAGAAAAATAGCCTGAATATATAACAAGTACTGATTACTTAATGATAAAACCGAATTAACCTTTTCTTTTCAGCTTTTTTATCCTTTGCAAGCGCCGCCACCTTCTCAGTAAACATATCTACGTCCCTGGCAAGCAACTGTCGCAAGCCCTGTGGAATGAGAATTAACAATTTTTTGTTGTTATAACTGAACTTCTATACTTTGATTACGGGTTCCTTTCATGGATCTAACAACTAAAATATATTGTTAAGATTACAATCGAAAATTCTTCATGCAGGACTTTGCTGATGTTTTACTATCTAGTACGAGCAACACCTTAACATGAAAGATCAAGAAGAGCTCGTTCAAGAGAAGCAACATTCTTGGAATCATTTTGCATTTGTATTCAAATTTCCTTGTTGATTTAAAGCAATAACCTTCAACATAACCCCCTCAACTTTAGTTCGCCTAACCTCCTTAACCTCAGTTCTCCTAACCCCTCACCTCCTCATCTTCAGTTCTCCTAACCCCTTCCCTGTTCATACTTAGTTCTCCTAACCCATTCACCCCCCTCACACTCTGTTCTCCAAACCCCCTCACCTACTTTCCCTGAGCTCTCCTAATTCCCTCACCTCCTCACCCTCAGTTCTCTTAAACCCCCTCACCTAATTTCGCTTAAACCTCTCATATTTGATCCACAATCGATTTTCCTAGCCCATTTATATTTGATTCTCCTAGCATCTCACTTTCGGAGACCTCTAAACTGCAGCTTTCCTAACCCCCTCACTTTTACTTCTCCTAGTCCTAATCGATATGCATATATCTGAGATTCTAAGATTTTATAGCGTATTCCTGATCTGAATTTGGAAAAAAAATATCATGGCAAGAAAATGCCAAGCCCAGGTTTTAAGAAAACTTAATTGTCCCTCAATAAAACGTTGCCAATGGAGTTTTGCAAACAAACCTCTTGCCTACTCTTGATATCAGGGCTATGGTCAATGGTGCCCAACTCTTCTATGTGTTTCAACACTTGGTCTTTCTTCTCTTTGAATTCGTTTGCCTAAAGGGAAGCAAAAACAGATGCACCATGGACATCAATAATTATATTCAAGATATGTCAGATATGTAACAGTTGCAGTTCAGGCTCAACATGATTTTGAACTGGTTAAATTTATTTTGATCCAGTGCCGTATTTCTTGCGCTGGTACAAGTTGTCTTGAATTGGTACAAACCAGTATTTTCGTTTTTTCAAGTAAAATTTCCTCATATCCGTCTAAGACGAATAACTAGTTGCACCTAGAAAAATTGGTATGCAAGCATTGGTTGCTTGAGTGGTAAAATGGGGATGATGTAAGACTATAAACCCAAACAAATCCAAAAGTTAGTAGTTCAAATCTTGGTATCCACCAAATTAAAAGAAAAACTAGACGCGTACACACGCGTTTACTCGGGCTACATAATGCTTGGATTTATAATTATGTTCTAAATTTTATTTAT
>JAOTRI020158997.1:0-31075 GCA_028564885.2 Zoanthus sanctaehelenae
AGTGATCAGGGAGACGTGGGTTCGATTCCCGCTCGGGGCATATATACCAATTTTTTCTGGCAATTGTTTATTTTCAACTTCACTGTACGTTACATTAATAATTCACTGCCAACGCGTACAGATCTGGTTAAATGAGGAATTTTGGCAACCTCTGAATGATCTTTCTGCTGAGCTCCTGAAAGTCTTCTGCATATAGTAGCTGGCTGTTTTACCTGGAGACATATTCAATTCTAAACTTTGTGGCATTAACTTTCTAGTCTTTAAGAAATATTGTTCTTTTTGTCGACCTTCCTGGTTTCTCGAACCCTAGTATAATAACTGGAGACTCATTTCGTTCTGATCTAATTATTAAAACATCATCTGGTTCTCTATATATACTTAAATTAACGGTTGAATTTGAATCAAATCTTGAAAGTAACTAAAAGAAAAAAAACACTAAATATGTTCATCTTGTTAGAGGATTGCGCAGCAGTTTTAAAAACGTCGAGTTTATCAATCTTTCTATCAGCTGTCTTGGTATATTTTCGAGACGTTTTTCTTCTTCCATTGGATGATTTGCAATAAGAACAACTTATTATATCTTACTTACTATTTCCAAGGACATTCGTTTTCGACAACAGTTTTTAGCTCTATTTGTTTGTATTGTTGATTCACTTACATAATACTAAAATTTAAAATTCTTAGCTTCATGGATTCCAGACCAGTAATAGATTTTGTTGCTTCATTGTCCTTAAAGCTCAAACGATGTATATGCTCTGAAATACATAACAGGTTTCTATAATGACCCCTGTCGTATTATTTTTAGTTGTCACAGAAAGTGTTCTCTCACCTTTGCGATATTGTGGATAATAATGGAAGTGTCTATGACAAAAGGATGCAAAGAATGGCGAAAATGGTGATCCTGGATGGTTAGTAATATGTCGTTTTATACAACTAAATTGCATGTTTTTTCTTTTGTTAAAGAAACAATACACCGTAAGCAGCAGAAAAGACTATATGGAACAGTTTACGTCCATAAAGCAGAGCTCCAACTTTATAGCTATTGCGTGGCGTTATCATTACCCACTCCATAGAGCAAGTAAGATGGTACTCAAAATGCACACAGCCATTTGGTGCTCAAAAAGAATGAGAAAATGATTGCAAGCTTACAAATTTGGATAAAACAACTTGGAAAAAAATGTATCTAAAAAGTTTTCCATACACGAAAACCTCTAAGTTAAGAAATTGTCAATTCAAGCTGCTTCATAGTATTTCTAACCAATACATTTTTGTATAATATAAAAGTTGAAGATAACAACCTTTGCACTTTCTGCAAAAAAGAAATTGAAACACTAATTCTTGTTTTTTGGCCGTGTGAAATTGTCTAAACTTTTTGAAGGTCTTTGGAAAAGTGACTTCAATCTCATCATCTTTTACGAAGAACAAAAGGTATAGACAAGGCTGATGCTGTAGGGTTAAATTCAAATTCAGAAAAGAAATCTATTGGTTTTTGCAAATTAGCAGCAAGATATTACATATTTAACAGCAAATTACAAGAAAAAAATCCAATTGTTTGTGAATTTCTAAAGGATATGAACTTTTATGAAGTCATTAAAAGAGAAGTCATTAAAAGAGAATTTCTATCACAAAATAAATTCTACAGTAAATGGAAACCGTTGCAAACGCACAGCCAATACAGATCTTATCAGAACTAATATGCCTTTGTAATAGATAGTATTAATTGCGCAAATTGAATATAATACATATTTCTATAAACAAGAAGCATTATTTTAATTTAAAAAAGGTAAGATGGTACTCTCAAATTCTCTCGCCTCTTCTTTTGTTTTGAGCACGGACTGAAAAGTGATGTCGGACTGATGTCAGGCGTAAGCAATAGAAAATTTGTAATCGATTTCCGATCGTTTTATGTTCGGCAGGCGCGCTCATGTATTCGTTTAATGGTCGTTAAGAATGCTCTTATTCGGCTACCAATGAAAGACCTACGATATGTCACGTTATATTTTTGTTTGGCACCTGAGGTAAATCAAGGAACAACAGTCAAGATACTACAGCTTCGTGACATATATCTTACTTGCTCCACGAACTTACCACAGGATACCTCTAGTTGTTACTTTATCGTGCCTTATTCATTTTAGTAGCAATCAAAACGCCGTTGGGAGCAAAATCAGGAATCAACGTGCTGCAACCAATATATATATATTTCAGTTCTGAGAGATTCTGTATCATTCTATAATGCCATGCTAAAATTAATTAATTCATAGACTTTCTGAGTATTAAAATCAGGTTTTCAGCTTTTTATAATGAACTGCTTTCTTATAGGTGCAGAGGTGTTCTTTCCAGATAGCAGTGCAAGACGCAGTCATCTTCTATCCATGGTTGATAAGGTGATGGAAGAGAAAAAAGCTGCATCGTTAGCACTCACATTCGAATCACTGTGTCGTTTCTTCAGCAATAAAGATGCTAGTGGATTACTGGGCCTGCCAGATGAAGTGCGAGAGGTGAGTGAGGTTTAATATCTAAAGAGCATAATTTATAGTGACCCACAGATAAGGCGTTTTATTTTAGGTATTAAGCACAAGAGAGCTCGGCTTTGACTCCGGCAGTGGTACAACAGTGGTATAACTTTCAGGTTGCCATTAACATTATTCGCTTGCCTTAAAATCCTTATTTTGGTCTATTCGACCTCGCCGAGATAGAAAAAAATTGACTAAGGATCTTTGTAACATATAATATTCTATTTTAAAAATGCAATAAATAATATGGAGTAAGTAAAAGTGTGAATTACTGCATAAAGCTTAAAATCAAAGACTTGGATGTTCAAGATTTACAACTTTAAAGATGGATATCCTATTTAAGGACGAATGCTGGTTTCAATTTCAAGAATTAAATTCAAATTACACGATTAGGTCTATAATAAATAACACAATGGAAAAGAAGTGAAGAGTACAATAGAATTATATTTCTGGGCGTAAAGCTTGAAATTAAACAATTAAACAAACACTTTAGCATGTACTGATTGGGATTATTGTTTTCTTATGTTATGTGAAGAAATATGTCGACTTTCTACGGATGCCTGAGACTTTTGTTCTTCGATTTGTTTGTCTTGATGTTTAGTATTGTAACCAATGTAGTCTGTATAACACAGATTACAAATAGATAAACTAAACATTGAGTAGATACTACTACAGGTTTTACTTCGCTTTTCCTAAGGTCTTTATCTTTACACTTCCGATTTTCAAACTAAGATTTTTGGCGTAACAATTCGAACGGTTTTTTCGTTACGCTGCATCAGCGTGTGTAGTCAATTTAAGTGTAATCTGTGTGATAAGATTACAAGACCGCAACTTAGTTATTTTGACAGATTTTTTTTTGTTTACACGTGGAAATTATGTACAATTATTAAATTTCAATCTCGAATATTACGTTTCTAGCGTTCTTATTGGTTCACTCAATCTCGGTTATCAGCTCATATACCGAATGACCATATATGGGAACTAACAAAAGATGTCAGATATCAATTTTTTAAAAGTTTGTTATTTTCAAGTGTTGAAGGGATCGGAAAGCTCATGAAATCAAATAAAACAATTATTTCTTTTGCGCCTGTTGGATATGAGACGAGTAGAGCCAACTCAGTGATACGCATGCACCTCGATCGTTATCTATTTACCATCTCATATTCAACGCGTGCTCTTGGAATAATTGTTAAATATTGTTGTTTCGGCTGCTGTTCTAGCCATTCTTACGGAGCATTTGCTTTTTTGCCTTTATGTGTTTTGTTTCTTTATCTAGGATGGCTTTAACTACAGCTCAGTGTTATCTGTTATGAACACGCTAATATCAGTCGCATATCAAGAGGTGGGTTCATATTAAACTTCATTTTGACCTCTGTGTTGCATTGTACTTCAGAACACTTTTAGCTTCATTAAGCTAGTTACCTAGTTATTAACGGAATTGATTTTAGTTCTAAACAAAAGAGTTTCCATGCCGAATTGCTGCTTCAATATTTAATATTTCAAGATCTAATTAAGGACATTGCTAAACTGGAAAATAGCTAAATCCTGAATCTAGTCCTATCCATAGGATAAGGATTATGGTTGGGGTTCGGATTAAGGTAACTTGGGTTAGGGTTTAGGGATTTAGGATTATGGTAGCATGGGTTAGGGGTTAGGGGCTAGAATTAGGGTAGTTTGAGTTAGATGCTAGTTTAAGATTAGCTATTTCGGTGCTGGTTCGCAGCTATTTTGCTATTTAACAGTGCCCACAAACATTTTTTAGTGTTTTTGGCGACCCTTGATCAAGGGCTGTAGTTATATTATGTTTTTGATATATAAAGTGCCTGGCTGTTAGTTATAATAAAACATTTGTGTATTTTGATAAAACTATTAGGCCAATCCGGCATGGTTCAAAATAACTATGGGAGCTTCACCATTGACTCATGGAGATCTAATTAAATCTGCTTAATTTCATTCCAAACATTGTATCAACAGTACCTCCTAAGTTACAAATTTTAGCAAGGTAGTAAATTCAAACGCCGTCTGGTTAGCCCAGTTGGTAAGGTGCCAGTGTATTGTGCAGGAGGTCTCGGGTTCAGGCCGGCAGGACCAACATTCAGGGTCGGCTTTTCAATAACTGGGCCTTTTAAAGATAGGCTGAACGAAATTAATTTTTTTTCAGTGCCTCAGTTGTATGACAGAATCCAGCAAGCTCGGTGATTCTCCTTCGAACCTCGTGCAGCTGTTGTGTGCCATGCAGAAGAGTCTGCTAACCTGGTGTGCTGGACAGCTGCAAAACACTGGAATAACGGGAAAAAACTCGGCCACAACTTTGATCGCCGAATGTATGTTTTGTACCAGCTGTTCTATAAATTACGCCCTAACGTGGATAAAATTTACTTCATGCATATTGATATATTTCTAGAAGTTGTGGTATTTTTACTGATCAACTTCTAGTGACATCTAATTTTTATCTAGTTTATATAATACTGAAAATAGGGCAATACGAATGAGTAGCAAATTCTTACTTTGGTTTTACAAGCTATTAGTACCACGATTCTAAGCCAAATTAAGAGTTTGGGCTACAACCCTCCGAATACCGGCAAGATGCTTTACTGACTGAGCTTCAACGACTCTTATTAGGTCGGGTTATATTTGATTTTTGTACGGTCTCTTTAGGTGTTTTTAACGTTAATATCTTTTTTGTTTATCTAAAGTACAAGTTTTAAAAGGATATCCCCAATTATTAAAATTTTCAACCTCGAATATTGCGTTTCTAGGGTTCTGGTTGATTCACTCAATCAAGGCTGTCAGCTCATATACCAAATGTCCATTTACAGAAACTAACAAAAAATCTAGGCTATCAATTTATTAAAATTTTGTTGTTATTTTCAAGTATCGAAGCGTTCGGAAAACTAACAAAATTTAGTAAAAAAATTATTCCATTCGCGCTTGTTGGATATGCGATAATTTTAGCAAACTTGCGGCACTATGTTCCTGGTTGGCTATTCACCATCTCATATCTAACTCGCGCTTTTGGATTAATTGTTAAGTATGATATTTCTATTTCGAATTAAAGGTGACTCTTTACTATCAAAAAGTTTCTACATTCAGTTGGTCAATAACCTCCGCTACCGTGACTATGACTAAGGAAAAAGTTAATTCGTTTGTCTTTCTCTCTCTAAAGGCCGATTTACACGGCGCAACGTTTGCCTACAACTGTTGCATGCAACTTTATTACGCTATACATACAATGTTGAACACGTATCGTGTAAATCAAGCCTAAAACTATTGCATGCATCTAAAAACATTTTAATGAAACATGTTTTAAAGTTGTATGCATTTTTAGCGATTTTTCTAGAAAATTACCGGGGGGGAGGCCAAATTGCTATCATGAAACAGGCATTTTTTATAGAAAAATCAATTTCTGAAGAACCTCAAATATTGTCACGTCCATGAAAAGATATCTTCTGTAGCTTTCCTGATTTTCAAGTCTTAGCTCCCCTAACTTGTTCGTTGTTTCAACCACTCTTTTCTCCCGACAGCTTTTGCACGTCGTCTACATTTTTTTGTCTCATAAAACTGTTATAATCATTAATACCGCAGGACGGCGACTATCCGCACTTTTCTCTCTTGTTTTTCCCAGTTTCCTATTTGGAGGGCCGAGAGAATTGTATACGATATATTCGTGTTGCAAGGCCAAAAGTTGCACGCATGTAAATGGATGCTAAAATATGTTGCGGGCGAGTTGCATGCAACAGTTTTAGGCAAAAGTTAGGCTGTGTAAATCGGCCTGAAGGGAGACCAGATATATTGAACTAAATCATTGGAGTTTTATCTATTCCTTTGCTAATCATCTTATTGCCACACTTTTTTAGACATTTTTTTTTAAACTCCAAGAATTTAGGTTCCTTAACGCGTTATAATCCACGGCGAATGGTGTGCCAAAGTGGCGTCTTTATATTAAATATAATTTTACCCTGAAAATCTTAGTGAACGGAGTTCTTCAGTACTCCACTATAAAGTTTCAAGTTTCTTTCGGAGAACTACAATCAATATATTACGTTTTCTTTCATCAGAAAAGAATAAAATATTAAACTAAGAATAGAATTAAATGAGGTCTGTACTTGTAATAATCTTTGGTGGTATTAGCCGATCCTGCTATAAAATATCTCGAGCTTAAAAAGATATTTAAAGTTGAAAAACAAAACTTTCCATTTGCTGCATTATTGGTACCCTTTTTTATATATCAGTAAAAACGATGGTAAGCAGATTGCATTGGGTTCTTTGCTATTATCGATGCCTTTACATTCCCCGTTGTTCAATTCCATGATTTACAAAAACCGGTTTTCATTGCAAGATCTAAATGACATTCTTTTCCTGATTAAGATACCGGAGTTTTGGCAAACAAAGTCTTGTTATCGCTTCAAACCGTGCACAAAAAGAAAAATAAGGTAATGTTTGAAATTGTATTTGCTGCAATCCGAATAGTTCGTAGTGCAGGTTTTATCCCCTTTACTTACAATAGTTCGTATTTCTTCATTTACAGCTCGTTGCGTTTGACAAACTAGAAAACTCGTATGTTTCTTCTGCAACAAGACAGTTAGTAAGTCAAATATCACTTGTCATAAGTATGGTTGTTTTTGATTTCCCAATATTGCTTTTTCTAATCTTAAGATGAAAACTCTTGTAATTGTAGAAAAATTCCAAACCTAATTACGCGCTTTAATCAAAATAAAAATGGAAAATAAATTTGACCGAGCACCAGGGGACTGGTACTTGTGACGTAGATGTGGTTAGACGTCCTTCACTGTCATTAGTGTAAAGGCGCTGACACACGATGCAGCATTTCATGCAACATTGCACGCAACAGGGTTGTTGCAGCGTGTGTCCACCGTTGAATTTTGTTGCATGCAACATTGCATGTAACAAAGCTGAAGTTGAATCGCACTCTACTCAGGCAACATTGCAAGCAGCAAATTTTCTATTTTTTAAAGGACTTCTTGTTGTATGCCGTTTTGATTGTTGTAATGTTGCATTGGTATGAACGCTGCACTATCACAAGAAATGTTGCGTGATTTTGTTGCACAGTGTGTCCACCTTTAAAATATTTGTTGCGCGCAATGTTGCATGAATTGTTGCATCGTGTGTCCGCGCCTTAATTCAAGGAAAAGCATGGCAACCAAAAGATTTAAAACTGAATTTCTCTGTTTCTCGCTGTGTTTTAAACAGTATAATCATTTTAACGTAATTTTATTTTTAAAAAAAAAACGCAATGGTACTTTTTGGGGGAATTCAATAGTAATTTATCAATAATGTTTTATTGTCAAATGGGTGGCAGTTTACTCCGAACTAGTTGAAAAAAAAAGACAAAGCCAAAATATATAGTCTTGAGAACACCGTAAACTCATGTACCTCGTCATTTCTCTGACATATCGTTTAATTAGTGCTGACCATTTGTTGTAGCTAATGCTTTCTGCGACATTGTATTGAATATGAAATAGTCATTGAAACATATGAATCTACATAAAGCTCTAAGTAATTTTATTCTCCCAAAGATAAAAAATTGTTTGCCCATATCACCCGAATATTCTTAAAGCGTTATTCTAAATAAAGAAAATCAATAGATTTTAAACACAGTTTACACTGAATGTAAACTTGATACTTTTGCCTTAACGCACAGAAAATAACTTAGTTGCCTTGGTATAGGTATTTTTTGAGGATGGTTTAGAAAATGCGCCGAAAATTTTAGAATTGGAATAATATAGAGCAGTGTTAAATCATGTTAAATTAAAAGCATTAACTTTTGTTTCAGGTCTTGTTCCTGAATATGTTTACTGATGTTGAAGGTCTTTGTCTGCCCGTACTTCGAAGCTTGCAGCCAATTGCTGCTGAGCTGCGTAAGTTTTCAACAGAAGTTCCTGATCTCTTCTACAAGGTAACATTGCCACATGATTAACCAACTCAAATTGTAACAAACAAAACAAACAACAAACAACAATTTTTATTAAAATATTAAATAAAAGAACTAAATACAGATGATTGCTATCCGCAATTAGCCGAAAAAACACTATTCGAGGCGGGAGCAATGCTAATATAATTTAATTATTGTACAAATTATAACAAAATTATAAAAAGCGATGGCAAAAAATAATAACATGAAAAATTTAAAACACCAAATCAAATTAGCTAATAACATTAGATTGCTGGTTTGTTTCATAAAACTAGATTAGGAAAACTGAAACTGCTTTATATATTTAAGAAGTTCATCGAAGTCAATATAGTCGTCGGCTAATTCCAGAATACTAAATAAGAGATTTTTAATTTGTTTCTTAAACTGATGCTTATTCAGGTTCTTTAGCGATACTAGGCACATACGTTCAAAGTAAATAAAATTTAATGGGAGCGATCTAGCTTTGACAAAAAGATGAACAGCTTGTTCTCTTACATTTGAAAAATTTATTAGTCGAAGAGCTCTCTTTTGAAGTATGAGTAAACTGTTTAGATGCGTTTTTGCACTATATCCCCAGCTGCAGAGTCCATAATTCAGATAAGGATCTATTAAGGTCTTATAGATTGTTAGAAGGGGTTGGCGTGGAATAAAATGTCTCAATTTGGCTATTATCTCTACAGATCTGCTTAATTTCTGTGAATGATAATTTATATGATGCTTCCAAGACGCATTCTACGTTGCTATATCACAGGGGTTTCTACTATTTTTTCAGGAGTTTTGTGATTCGAAAGTGTTTTATGCTTTTGTTACATCTTAATATACAATTTACAGAATATTTGATAACAGAACGTCGATATAAACCTAACTCGCTGGAGAAAACCTTATAGCCTTTGAAAACGCGTCAAATAATTTCCAGTGTTTTTATGCCCTTTTAAGCATTTTACTTTCATATAATTTGAGCAAAACTGATGTCATTGAAAAAATGTTAACGTGCAATTCTTGTTTATAACAACTGTTATAAATGTTTTATCAGTATAATATATGTAGGCTCGGAGAGCTTGTTTTTACTTTTTAATAAAAATATCATTTTCTGACCTATCAAAGGAAAAACAATATACGAAGTGTAGTTGTATTTCATTCATGAAATAGTAAACTCGGATGCAGCCATTTCCGTTTCATTGGCGCGCTCTTACTTAAAAACGTTTATTAAATGCGTGATTATCCATATTTTAGTATATACTAAAACAGGGGATAGCGTTAAGGGCGTGCTCTGATTGGCTATTCAAACTCCGAATATCCTGTGCTGTGTACCTCCGATCAACTCAGTAAAAAAACGGCGTCCCGGTTTGTATCCGTGACAAGCGAAGAAATCACTCAAATGAACGACGAAGCGGTCCCTAAAAACACAAACAAAGCGACTAACTTTGATTTGGCCGTGTTTAAAGGTATAATAGTTTAAGTTTTTAACTCGGAGTTTATCGATAAAAGCCAATGACTGAATGAGAAAGGTTTTGTTTACATAGCATATTAATCTTGCGTAATCTCACTTAATTTTTTTTAATTGAAAATCAAAGTTGAATTATAATTTTAACAGATGGTTTCAAATACAGAGAGAGTTTGCAACTGAATATGAAGAAATGTCGCCACCAAAGCTAAACAAATGCTTTTAGAAATTTTATCTGTCAGCGAGAAAACGAGATGGCAGTTTTTTAAAAAAAATCACTTGGATTGTCACTTGAGAAGTCTTCCGTTTTCCAAGCCATTTTCTATCGTAGAAATCTCTAATTTTCAAATGGAGTTGCAAACTCTCTCAAAATCAGTTTGTTTTTCAGTTGATTCAAGACGGCTCGCAGAATCTTGTCATGGCTTCATTCCCGAGGCATCTTCCACAACTGCAGTGTTAATTTCAATGTCAGCTTTGGAGATATAACAGCAGAAAATAAAACGTATACTGATTAAGGAAAAGAACTTGCCGTGTATACAAGAAACAACGATTTTCACTTTGCTTGAGCAAAGCGTAGTTTCTCGGTCTTTTGATCACCTGATGTATCATGTGACTTTTTGGCCGGCTTGTTGTTTCAGTCCTTTCCGCGCGGAAAAATATTGGAAATGTTGCTGGAACGTATGAATTTATTAAAAAATCAATTTTTGGTGGTGTATATTATCTCACTGTTTTAGTATATACTAAAACAACTATTCACCTCAGCGTCGGTGGTTGGCGGTGGATATTTACCTCGCCGCTTCGCGGCTCAGTAAATAATTGCAGCAAAACAAGCTCCATAGTTCATAATTTTTGATCAAATTTAGAATTCTAGCATTCACATCTTTTCGAGTGTTGATTTTTTTAAAACTTGGCCTAAGTCAGTTATCCTTGGGAGGTTCGTCTATCTTGTTTTGTGTAAATTAGATGCACTATACATAGCTCAGTGCCCTCTTACAGTTGGCTAAGTATGGTACATCCAAACTGTATTATGGTGTCGTATCTGAGAAAAGGGAAGGCATTTCTCTCTAAAACTTGCACAGTCTGCGTCCGAGTTAGGGATTCAAACCCTGGTCTTCTACAATGAAATCCGCAGCTCTGACCTTGGAGTCAAGCTGCTTCCATAGTAGGCTAAATAGAGAGTTGTGGCCATTGTGTCGATTCTGTGGGAAAACAAAACATATCTCTCTCATTGTCTTTGATCTAAAGATTGACTCGGAAGAGTGGAACAAGTCACAAGGGCAGACTGTTTTGAGAACGTGGGAAGTAGAATCACCACACAACTATGAAAACAATCAAGACATATCCTTGGTAAGTCTCGCTTCAAATTTGACGTTCAGTGAGAGTTCCTAACTTAAAACCATAAACCAAAATATTGTTAAGCTTACAAGGAATCTATGGAGGTATCTTTGGAAATGAGCGCTAGGAATAATTATGTTATACAGTGCCTGGATATGGAAACCTTTCTGTAATCAACTAAACTTCTGAACAGGTTGTTAGGTTGGCATAGTGACTATCCAGGGATCGAGTCTTGGGCTAAGATTTGATTTAAACCCTTGAGGGTTTACCTGCGGGTACTCTCCTTTTTTTCTTGCAAATTCGACTTTCATGCAAATATCTAAGCCATCGAGCGATTAAATATTAGTCTCTGACTAGGAAGAATGTGCAACACTTCCTTCGTAATTGACGTTAAATAAATTTCTTTTATCTTTATTATCATCATTATCTATAGAAAACTTGAACATTTTAGCTGACGTTGATTTCTTCATATCTCCTTAGTTGAGTATTTTCTGAGTACTTTCTGTGCATGATAAACAGAGCTTATGCCTTTTTCTTGGCATGTTCTGTACTTTATGGTGTACCCTACTCCTCCTGCTGTCACCATGTGACAATTCATCAATTCATGCTCGCACAATTCCCACTCAGGCAAACCGGACAGTCCTCCTTATCACAGGTTGTTGTATTCTTAGGGAACTTTTTCACAATTTTAGATTTTAGTGAAATTCCCCCTCTTTCAAATATCTTGGGTCTCACAAGACCTTTACTCTAGTTCTTTATCTCTTCTGCAATACGTCGCCAGGACTTTACTAATTCGCCATTAGGTGTAGCTGGGCAGAATATGGGAAAGTGAGTCAAACGTATCATCACCTCTTTTTCCTGTCCTGTACCAGCTGATCTTCTTTATCTCTTTGTCTCTCGTTTCCACGTTCTATGTCTGTACAGGGGCCTTTCTCCGTTTTCACCCAACTCTAACTTACGGTTCCATTTCTTAATGGCTGACTCTATTATGTTCTGTCTGTACTTGGCGTTGTACCCAAAGATTTTCATTCTAGCACTGAATTCTGACAACAGTTCCGTTTTTCTAGACCATGGTAATTCAAGACTGGTGTTCTCCAAAACTTAAAATGCCATTTGTGTTAATGTTGCTTTTCTCATTCTTTCTGGTATGGCACTTCGTCTGGTAATTAACAATTCTGACGCGATTCGTTTTGTGTAGTGCTCATAGTAAACCCGTCCATTTTGGATCCAACATTTTAGATCAAGTATAGGCAGCCTCCCTCTAATTGTAGGATGGGACAGATGGAGTTGGCCATCTTTACTATCTCTCTTAGGGATCTTAGATCGTCATATTCTTTATCGTTCTTACTAATCAGATCTTCTATAACTTTCATCCTCCCTTCATTATCGTCCCATTTTGTTCCTGCAAGTAGGATGTAAAACAGGACATTGTAGTTATCCACGTAGACTACCCAATTTAATAAATTGGCAGTTACTGCAGCATCCGCACCAATATTGATAAGGCGGCGGACTATCTCTACGGGAATAAGAGATTAGTAACAACAATGATATCACCGACAATTATATCCCGTAGTACCAAACAACCCACATGCACAGAAGAGAGCAATTGAGTGACATCGTTGAAGTTGGGATGATTGAAAAGCATCTGAAGAGGGCTCTCAAGAGCCGAAACATGTTTTGAGAGCTTTGAGACCTGAAACCAGAGCTGAAGATCATAAGACGTTTACATAAGAGTTTCCAAGAAGGAAAATCTTCAACTAATCATCATCATCATTATAATAATAATTATTTTTTTTTATTAACATAATCTCTATAATGTCAGGTAAAAACTAAAAATATCTATATAACAATTGCCAAGCACAAAGTTTACTCTAAATTAATCAAGTTAATATCTAAGCCTTAAATCGTAATCTAATGCTACAATCTCGAATTTGGTGTCTTTTTAAATATTTATGCTTGAGGTTTTTCCAGGTTTTCAATTGTCCGGGCTGTTCAGAATTTCAAGTTGAATTTGATCCACGATGTGAAACAGAAAGAAGGTAAGTAATATTCATTAGCCGATTGCGGCAATGTTTGCGATTTTGCTACGGATGCCAAAGGGTAAAGATGATGCGATTTTATTTTATGTTTCAACATTACCGCAGTCTGGTTTGCCAAGTTGAAAAGACCACCACCCGGGGTCTTGAAATAGTTGATGAGGCTCTGCCTTTGCTCTAACATTTGTAAATGGTTAGACTATTGCTCCTTTTCGGACAAGGATGGTGGCCTGAGAGACATGTCAGTGTGTTTATATGTGTATCTGCCATGAGAAAGGTAAGGGTGGTAGAAATGGTGCCCCTAATTATTAGACCTTTCGCCAGCCAAATAATTCTTGGTAAGTAAAGTCGTTCTTGTTATTTATCTAGCGGTCAAAGTGTTGACAGTTAAACATTTGTGTAGCCCTCAATTCATGAACTGGCAATTGTTTATTGGTCAGGATGTTTACTTCATCAGTGCAAATATACGATGAAGTAGACGTGACAATAAGATCTCCTAAAATACATTGTTTTCTAGGTACGACTACTTGGAATTTACTGACTCGAATGGAACAAAAAGGCGTTTTGACCAGAAAGTTGGAACGGAGAAATGGCCAAAGGTGATTCTTGAATTCCTGAAAAATTGTCCTTTTAGTTATTAACGGAATAGCAAAACATCCAAGATAGAATTATTTAATCTTGTTTTAAACACCATATGGTTTATTTTCATTTCTCAAAAATAACATTTTTCTTTTTTACGTTATGTTTTAGGATGTTCCATTTACTGCAGGAAATCGTCTGGTTTTTAATTTCCATTCAGACGGAAGTAACAATGAATGGGGATACAAGTTCAAGGTACGTGAATTTTGTTCTCTCCATGATCCTGGCTACTCTTCCCAGAAACTCCTGTTATTTTGAAATTTTCTTCCAGGGCTCTGGAAATCTCCCAGAAAAACATAATTTCCTTGTAAAAACGTCTAAAATTTTGTGAATTTTTTTATAATAATTTGTATAAACAAACCAAAACCTTCAGAAACAATTGACTTATGATTGTACTTTCTGTATTTTAGCAGCAATTACATGATGATGTTTTGGTTTTGCTGCGATGGAATTTGGGGTTGTCCCTGGAAATACAGTCTTAATACTAATAAACTCGTAAAAAACTCCTAGAATTTTGTTATCAGTCAGCGAGAATCGCGTGTCCCGTTTTCACACAATCTCCTCGTCTTCTCAATTAACGCTGTCGCGCAGTCGTATCAAAACATTTACAGCAAAATTTTCGCCTTCGCTTCTGTCGTCCGCGATAACAGAATTCTATTAGACAATAACTTATCTATCGTCCATGTCGTGAAACTCGTATCAGAACAATCTCAGTCTACTAGAGAGAAGAGAGTTTCATCGAGATAATGATGTGCTCCATTATCATGCCAGAAAATGCAATAACCTTTCTAGGGTTCCTACCAGATAATTGTCTTTTTCGTCTTCATTTTCCACGCAGTCCTTCAAACTTTTACTTATTATGAAACGCTATAATGGTGTTGTAATCATCAGTCTTGCCTCGCACCCCAGTAACGCGTGATTGAATTAAAGGCCTCTGCACTTGAGCAGAGATCTGTTAATCTTACACCGTGGGTTTTGCTCCGCACACGGTAGTTTTCCTCCCTCTTCAAATTTGACTTTGTTTGTGCCAAGATCTGAGCCGTCGAGCGATTAAATAATAGCTTCCTCCCTGGTTATGCAGATTGGTCAATTACTTCCTTCGCAATAGACGATAATTATAAAATTTAGGGTAATCGAGACAACAGGTAACGCCCAGTTCAGACGTCAAACTTTTCATGTACCGATCCTAATGTTGCTATTAAGTACATGAAAAGTTCGACGTATGAATCAATTAAGATCGGCAGATTTGTATTTGGGTCGACTGTACCGTTCTATCCGACTGGGCTAGTCGGATAGAACGGCAAAGGATCAATATTGATTCAGACGTCGAACTATTCATGTACCAAATCTAATGCATAAATTAAAAATGTATTAAATAAATTATGTTTTACCCACAATTCAGAACGTTTTTGGTTCGACACATTAGGCTTGACGTCTGAATCAACTGCTGAACATAATTAATTTGAGGCGACTCGAATAGGAATAAGGTTCGGTACATGAAAAGTTTGACGTCTGAACCGGGCCTAAGTTACGTGTTACGTTGTTGATTGCTGTTGAGTCGGGTTAAACATTTTTTTTTAAATTTTTTTTTCTTCAAATCCAAGTATAACTTTTGCTGTATTGTGTTTTTTGGTCTTGATCATTATATCAAAACGTTACCGCACAGTGTCAGTAATATATAAATATGAAGAAAAGATGACGCGAAAGTTATGTTGCTTTTATTCTGTTATCTTTGTTTTTATCATTTTAAAATGATATACTTGAAAGCATTGGTCTGCAGGTGTAGGCCAGGGTATTTCACGGAAATGATTGTTTCCGGTTATGTATCGATTCCATGCTTGCAAAATGACGGAACCGAAACACTGTTTTCGTTGGTGATGGTGATCTCACTCTTTAGCAAGCGATTTGTAAAAAAATACAATAATAGTTATTGCAAAGCGTTAACATATTAAGTTTAACCAGTAGAAGAGTGGAGTTCTAATAGCTATTTTAATTTACTGAATAACTAATTTAAGCTATCAATTTTCAAGAATACCTAATGTTTGCTTGTTAAAAATGTATTTATTATAAAAGTTTAGCCCTACTTTTTTATCAAGTTCTCATGATCAAATTTTATAGAGGCAAAGAGCTGTTTCTGGCAATTTCCCATGAATCCGATACACGGAACCGAAAACTTGTTTCCGAAAATGTCTGAAATCTCCAATATTATACTCTGGTGACTGTTGTTTTATTTACGATTCGCTGATGTTGTATTGTCAGATTTTCATACTGCGTTTAACACTTATTGTATTTTAGTTGAAGTAGATATTCATTAAGCTTGTCCTCTCCAAAACATTATACACGATAGATTGTTATCAAGCGTTAAATCGATAAGTCTTTGAAGCAATAATTTTCTTTCAGCAATAAATTCGCTGAAGGGATAAGATTTTCAAAGCAATAAGTCCTTAAAACAATACATTCTTTGTGGCGGTATTTCTTGAAGCAATAACTTCATTCCATTAAGTTAAAGGTACACAAAGCAGCTAGTTGATGTTTTAAAGCTTCCGTGTTCATAATTCCAGCGTTCTTGCTTCCCCAAATGAATATAAACCTTTTATAGTCTCAATTAGGTGAATAGCTCTTTCCGCGCGCTCTGATTGGTTCATTCAATACCGAATAACCTACGCTATTCACCTCGGTCAATCAACCATGAAAAAATCGATTGCTCGCATGTAAAATATATTGTGAAATACTAGTTGTGAGACTTGGTTTAGGCTGAATTTTAATGAAGATTATTTAAGAATTCACCTACTAGTTTAATACTAAAACAATTATCTCCCTCGGTGTCGGTGCCCTGAGATAGATATTTAGTGTTAAGCTCGCAGTTGAATTGCACTTTCCGCGCCCTCCGATTGGTTCAACAAACACCGAATATCGTACGCTATTCACCTCAGTCACTCAACCGTGTGCTCTGATTGCTCTCACGTGAGACAGATTTGCAGAAGACTAGTTGTGAAACTTGTTTTCGGCCAGATTTTAAAAAAAGATTCTGTTTTAAAAGTTGTATTAAGATGCACCTTCCACCTACTAGTTTAATACTAATTTAATCATCTCTCTAAGTATCGGTGCCTAGCCACGTCCACTTCGTAGAATAATTGTTAATTATTAAATTTTTATAATTTTGATTATTTCGTTTCTAGCGTTCTGATTATTTCACTCAGTCTCGGTTATCAGCTCATATACTGAATGACCATATATGGAAACTAACTAACAGTGTCACTTATCAATTTATTAAAATTTTTTGTCATTTTCTATTATCGAAGGATTCGCAAAGCTCATAAAATTCAATGAAACAATTATTCCATTCGCGCTTATTGGATATGAGATGATTATTGCTAATTATTTACCATCTCATATCCAACGCGCACTTTTGGAATAACTGTTAATTAATTTGATTGGTTTGTTATCGTACACGAGGCGTGTGACACGTTAAGCCCAAGTGTAACCTGTTCAAGCTACGATACAAAGTAAATGCTGGTAAACGTACAATATCTTCAATGGCAGCTGATGTTTGGCGTGACCTACCGTTAGATGTTAAACTAATTCACAATATTAAAACTTTCAGTTTGAAAGTAAAACAGCTATTGCAATCAATTTACAGTTGCTTTGATCTTACTATTGCTTACCTTTTTTTCTAATTGTTAACGATTGTTCCTCTTCTTTCTATTTTGTCTTGCTTTTTATGTGTCCGCTTTTGTTGCTGTATGAGAACTATACTCAAAACTTAAAACACAACAAGTCTGGTGTCTAACTCGAAAACCTCACAGGTATTTTAGACTCTATAGGCATTGCCTGAAACAAACATGTTTTTTCCCCTTTTGTTACTATAAATATTAACAAAATATAACACTGAGAAATGTAAAATTGTAATCATCGAGGTATGTAAATGAAATGCAAATAAATAGTATTGTATTTTATTGTATTGTGTTATTGTTTGGGCAAATACAGCTTTAGGTCCTATACCCTATCTAATATGATATTGTCTGTAAAATAAATAGCATTTTATTTGGAGTGCTTGTGAACAACAAATTACGTAAATTGCATAAAAATTACATCGAACCCTTTTAAAATATTTGCGTTGGTAAAACAAAATGTTCGAATAAAATCCACAAAACTAAAGCGAAACAATTACCTCTGTTCACCATTTTTGTTTCTGTGCCATTAAGTACTGTTTCGGAGGTGTAAATAGTGTCTCGCATCTACGATTTCTGAACCAGCGTATATAGCCCAGCTGGTATATACTAAATTGTAGTATTTCATTAAGGCACACAGTGAAACCTATAGACAAGTATATTGGTAAAAAAAAAAGTTTTAACTTGCGAACCAAAACCACACACGTACTGCAGAAAACAGGCTTTAAATTCTGATATGCATATATTTCATTGCAGGTGACAGCAAAAGGGTCCCCGGATGTTGCATTATCTTGGGTTTTTGACCTTCAGCTTGGAATGGCGAGGTTGTTTGGATTGTTGTGCAGTGGAGCATTAAATTTTAAAAAAGGTTCGTCGTAAGAGTCTAAACACTGTTTTAAAGTTACTTTGTGAAAACTTCGTCATTAACAAAAAATTATACCATAACCGTACATACACCGAAAAGGTTAGGATTCTGGAAACCTTGAATATTCTCTTAACAATGTAACTTGGGTGTTCTTTTATTAGAACAGTACGTATCCTTTAGACCACTCAGTTACAAAGTTTGAGGAAAGGGCCATGGAAATACTACATTTCGTAATTAGGAGATCTTAAGAAAGCTTAAAAACTGACGTCCGATACCTTACATTTTTTGGTTATACATTAGAAATAATGGGTCAAAGACTTTTGAACCACAATACAAACCTTTTCTGCTGTGCTAATTTTATAATTGTTGCGAGCAAATTGATGTCACTAGCAGCGAATATGCAATACATACGATCAGTGGTTCAAATCCATAATGATAATGATGATGATGATGATGAATTCATTACATTTCTAGTGCGCAGTTTTCAATAAAATACTTTTTATCTGCGCATTACAAAAATCTACGCAAAACTGAACGACTAAAATTATTTAGAAAAAATTGATAATATAATAATAAACTAAGGCTATAATAAGATTCTATATAAAATTTTTATCAATTATTAAAAAGAATTTGATAATATAATAACTATATCATGTAGGACAGTTTCTAATTTCGCTGGGTTGGCCATTCCATAATTTTGGTGCTGCATACTAGAAAGATCAATCACCGAGGGTGACAAGAGATTTATAATTACAATGATTTAAAAGTATACCGCGACTAGATCTTAAATTATACCTTTAGTTTTTCTTAACAGAGACAAGACTGGATAAGTATGATGGCGCTAAAACATTAATAGCTTTGTACGTAATGATTAATTTGAAATTGATGCGATATTTTACCGGCAACCAGCGTAAAGAACTAAGTAGTGGCGTGACGTGATTAAATTAGCTAACGTGGAAAATCAGCCGCGCGGCTGCATTCTGAACACGCTGCAACTTTTTAATTAGATACGCCGGGAAACCATACAATAAACTATTGCAGTAATCTATCCTACTTGTATCTAACGTATGAATGCTTAGGAATTTCGAAAATTTTCTGTTGTTGTATTAATGAAAAAATGAAGCAAAGCAGGCATTAGTGATATGCACAGACATAGACAGACATGAATCAAACCATACTTCTAAATTCTTTGCATGAGATGTTGCTGCAATATTCGCGCTACCAACTTTTACGTGATTAATATTAACTTTAGCAAGTTGGTGTTTGGTTCCTATAAGCAGAAATTCAGTCTTATCATTGTTCATCATGAGCTTGTCTCTAGTCATATAGCACCTGATTTCTTCAATACAGTGTTCTTGTTTCCCCAAGTCCCAAAATGCTGAGAGATGACACAATGTTATGGTCCACAGTGTCGGAAAGCAGCACTTAAATGGAGAAGGATAAGAAGAGTGATGTGTTGCTTGTTCATATTTAAGAAAATATCATTTGTAATTTTCAAAAGAGCAGTTTAAGTACTATGATTTTTTCTTTAAGAGGACTGGATTGGCGGATATAAGTAATTTTAGACCATAAGATTGTACGCCTGATCGAACACAGCCTTTTCTGTTAGCTTTGAAGTAAACGGCAGATTAGTGACTGTCCTGAAGCTCTTGAATATAATGTCAAGGCCCCATTTCTTTAAAAGGGGTAAAATTAACGCCTCTTTCCAACACTCAAGGAAGTCTCCATTCTGTAGACCTTGATGATGATTGTAGTGATAACTGGAAGCAGACAGTCACATTCACATACTAGTCGAGAGGGCATGGGATCAAGTGAACAAGTCTAATGTTGACCGCTTCATAAGTGACTTAACATCACCGTCTGACAATTTCTAGAACGCGGACAGTAATATGTTTGACTTCACATTGTCAGTATCGGTAACTGGGCCAGATGAGGCGTCTAAGAGTGAAGCATCGTTGACAACTTTCTGTTGAATCATTTCGACTTTCGTCACAAAGTATTTTCCAAAGTTATTAGCGAACATAGGGGCGTTTACATTTGGCAGCAAGCCATCATCCCGAGAGCAATTAAACAGCCGTTTACTGGCACGAAACAACTTCCTTTGGTCATGACTATTTTCCGCGATAAAGTCCGTATAAAACTCACAGCGTGCTTTATTCAAGAGATTAGTAACATTTTTCTCTTTGATTTTAAATTTTATAACATCCGAATGCAGTTTAATGTATTGAGAATTGATTAAAGGATGTGGTTTAACAATAGTCGCACCAAAATGTATGCATATACTGTTTTAGTTTAGATGCTGATTCCTGCTGGAGCCAATATAGTGCTCAACAATGAAGGAGCTGATATAACAATTTGTGTTGGAAGACTATTCTGATCTAGAGTACATATGGTGTTTGATACAGTTCTGTTTCGTATACTGCCCCCTGCTTTTTTTCCATAATCGTTTTATTCTGTTTAGCTTCTGTCGCAGCATCAGGGCAAGCAAGTGAAGAAGAAATCAAACTTATCCACAGTCAAGTTTGGAGCACGTTGTTCCGTGGAGGTTACATGACCGGGAAATTACAGAGATCCCTATCAGGGCACCATGTAAGTACTGTCCGTCTTTAGTACCAGTTCTTCCAATTCTTCATCAGTAGGATACCTAAATTGTGTGCAATACTACATTTGGTTTTGATTTCATTAAGCCCTGTGCAATTTAAATGTCAGCTCACCCACAAAGAGGGCACAGTAACTGAACAACGTTAGTAGACTAGTGTAGTGAAAACCAGCAGATAAAACCGTAGAAACTAATATTTGAGTCACATGCCAAGCAACCAAAAGCAACATGCTTGCACCTGAACTCCAATTTAAAACCAAATAGAGCCATAGGCGGTGAAGCAGGGGGGCAGGGGATTTTGGATGGCGGAACTCCCAACCCTCCTCCCCCAGGCTAGTATTATATAATAATAAATATGAGTATCTCTTGGTAGATTGGGTTGATATATCGGCTTGGAGAACCGTTAAGGTTAAGCTACCTTGGAAAAAGATATACCAATGCACTCTCATAAATCACTAATGGAAACACTCACCTTTACTGACATTACAAAGAGATTTTCCTTTGCAAATTACCTACGCAAATGGTACCTTGGAAAATTTGACTCGAGCTCCGAGCCCTCCCTCTCCTCCTCTCCCACCCCGCGTTTCAAAACGCTCCGCCGCCACTGAGAGCGACAGCGTGCATTATTTGACAAAAATACACAATTATAACAATCAAAAGAAAAAGGATATGATGTGTAAATAACTTCTTCACACTACCTCACCTCGTAGTGGCTTCTGTAAGTATCTTCATTTTAAGTCTTATTTATTTAACTTTGGCGATTTGCGCCCTTTCTTGTTTTAACGTTACTGTTATTTTTGGAAATACTTGCATATCTTACCAGCCGAGATATGTATGATTTATGTTGTACACTTTATTCTTTGGAATGTTGTGGTAAATTGAATTCCTCTCGCTTGTCATAAATGTTTGTTTTTATTGCTTTCTTGCCTTCTCCAATGTTAGTATTTGTATCTAGAAACGATCTTTCTGGAAAACTGTTGTATTCTTCAGTTCTAACCCGAGTTGAAAAAGTTGCCAAAATTACAGTTGTTGATTCTCTCGGCAAATCTTTCGAATGATGTTTGTTGAACTGAAGTGCCAAGCTCATATCTGCGAACATGAAAGTATATTTCCGCATTCATTCTGACAGACAGAAACGAATTGCAGTTTGAATAGTGCATATTTCCACTAGTCTTCAAATAGGAAACATGCAGTTTCGAACCTCTCTATGTAAACTCTAAAACGTTTTAGATACCTAATGTTGTCATAACATAAGTTGAAAGGTTAAAAGTTCTAATAAATACGCCTTTAGGACAAATGTTAGTAATTATAATGACAATAATAATATTAATAATAATAATTATTATAGTAATAATTTTAATCCTCAGTTCGAAATTAAATGGTAAAAATAAAATCAGAGCACTAAATACATGGGCAGTTGCGGTCCTCAGGTATGGTGCTGGTATTATTACATGGAGAGAAGATGAAATCAATGAACTTGATAGAAAGACACACAAGTTACTCACAATATACAAAGTTTTTCATTTAAAAAGTGATACTGACTATACGTTAAGAGATCAAGATGTGGCAGGAAACTGATAAGTTGCAAAGGAACCACCAGAAGCGAAGAAAATACTTTAGGGTGATATCTGAAGAATTCTTTAGAACCTTCTAATGCAAGGTGTTAAACATGTTAGTATTCTAAAATTTAATACCACAATTAGTATAAAGGAGTTTAAGAAAAAGATTTCAGATGAAAGGTATGATAGATGGGACTGAAGCCCTCATGTGCTTTGCACAAGAGCAGGCCTTACGAACCAATTACATTAAATTCAAAGTTGATAGAATAGCAGATTCCCCATTATGTAGACTATGTGGCACTAAACCAGAGGAAATTTCTCACATTATCAGTGAATGAAAACTTTAGGTGGCTAAAATTATTCTCTGCGAATTGTGTAGGAAATATAAATTCGAACATCATGAAAAGTGGTACGAACATCAACCTGAGTCTGTCTCTGAAAAAGAAAGTACAAAACTATTATGGGACTTAATGATCCAATGTGATAACTCCATAAAACACCGTAAACCAGATCTAGTTTTGATTGATAAACAACAGAAATCTGCAATGTTTATTGACGTTGCCTGCCCAGGTGATGATCGTATCTTGGCGAAAGAAGTAGATAAGATTGAAATTTTCGATAAACTTAAAAGTGAAATCCTTTGCCTTTGGAAGTTGAAAACAGTGACTGTTGTGCCTGTCATTGTAGGTGCTCTTGCTAGTGTAACTACCAGTTTTGAAAACTGGATGGAAAAGATCGGGATAAAAATTGAAACCTATAGTGCACAGAAAACAACATTAGGAACAGCAAAAATTTTGAGAAAAGTGCTTCAATACTAAATGAGAAAGTACCCATTGAACCTTCGTTCAGTGGTTATAACTAGCTTCTTTGTGGGAAAATAATCGGCTTTTAAGATCCGCCTGTGCTTAAAGAAAGCAATTTTTGATGATTATAATAATAATAATGATAATAGTAGAGTTGTCCATTGGAATCTCTGTCAGAAATTCAACATCCCATGCAAAGATAAGTGGTACGATTATGACCCTGAACAAGAGAAAATGAAAAAATACCATGAATTAATAAGAGAGATAGGGAAATCTGGAGAGATTCATTGTCCAAAAATTAATTGCACCAAAAAAAAAATCGTTGAAGAAATTGAACGTTATTATTACAAAAAGCCTCCTTATTGGGAACGGCAAGAATTAAAAAAAAAAGACTAGACACCTAAGGCCGTATGTCATGGCTTGGTGACTATGCTACAAACCACTTAACAACGTATCATGTGAATGAACAAGATAATATAATAATAATATTGACATTGTTAATGTTGGATAGTTGAAATCTCTTCTCTCGGTTATGAGTTTGATTGGAGGTTTGCTTACAGTTTCCAGAATGTGGTAATTTCACCCGAACTAAGAGTTATACGCTTTTTCAGGCAACAACAGATATACCGATGGAGACGTCAGTGACTGTGTTTCTACAGAGTGTTGCAAATGAAGATGGAGATGCCCAACACCTAATGAAAATGTTCGTTTTCTTAGCTTAGATTTGAAACTTCTTTTGTTTTGGGTATCCAAGTGTCAGTACTAGCTCTAAACTCTTTTTCGTTTTTTTGCACTAAACTTTAGGTGTCATGAGAAGACTCAGGGACCATTTATTGGTGGACCGCAGGTGGACAAAGCAATTGCGTCCCTATTTGCTGCCCTAATATGGCACTCGCAGGAGCTAAGAGAACAAGTCACTCTCTTTGGTGAGTGAAAAGTCATTGCTACCTAAAACAAACTTAGCTACTGTAAATTTTTAAAATTCAGTGAAGACCACTTGGGTTGTGTGATGAATTAGATTATTATTCATCGTGGCTGTTTGTTAATAAATCAACTATTTTTCTTTTGTCTCACGACAAGTCACTTTGATACTGTTTGCGACGTTTCGACTGCTAATGCTAGTCTTTTTCAGCCGATGGGGTCGACTGGTTTGGTACAGCATTCTCTATGATGGTGGTTTGTTGTGATTGGTTAATTTCGATCCTGCTATTAGCCAATATCAAAAATAGCATAATATTTTTTGTTTGTCTACCCAAATTTTTGCCTAAGCATTGTTTCCAGTTTCTCTTGGGATCATTGTAAGCCCCAAGAGACAATAAAAACAATGCTTTTGCAAAATTTTGGGTAGACAAACAAAAAGTATTATGGTATTTTTTGTACTGGCTAATTGTTTTCCGTTTTCTAAGTTTTCCTCGGACGTCCGCTTGTTTGTCGCGCATCGCTGGCTCTGGTAGCTCTCGCTTGAAGAAGAAGACTAGCATTAGCAGTCGAAACGTCGCGAACAATATCAAAATGACTTGTTGTGAGACAAAAGAAAAATAGTTGATTTATTAACCACTTAGGTTACTAACAAGATAACACATGGTCACCGAAGACGCTAAACATTTTTAAATGCTCCACTATATTTAATTTTTTCTCACCTTTTTCGACATACATTAAAAATGAATCTATCTATACAAATCTGCATTTAACAATAAAGTCAATCTCAATTGGACACCAAGGGTTTTTTTGCGTGTACTCCGGTTTCCTGCAAATTCGACGTTCATGCCAATATATGTGCCGTCATGAGATTAAACATTAGCCTCTGGCTAGGAAGAATGGGCAGCCACTTTTAAGACCTGGAATTGCTTATACCAAACTGAAATTGTGCTTATTTGCTGAGAAATGTTAACTGAACTTAATTCTGAGCAGCAATTTAAATGTTTTATGTGTTTTTTTAGTGTATCTCGTCGAGCAACAATGATTACATCACCCTATTCATCCTCTTCCTTAAGAGTTGACAGATTATTAGAGGGACATCGTGTTTGAACCCTGTTGGTTAATGTATGAAGTTGTTTGGCGATCAATTTGTCATTATCAATGGCTATATGTCCGCAACAAGAGATAGATCATCAGGAATTTTCCCTTTTCTAAAAACGAAATTGTAATGCAGAGCGCTTTCTGTCTTCACATTTTGATATTGTTAAGAAGAGTTTCCCGGATATTATTAGTGGTTTGTAAAAATGTCAAAAAGTTTGCATCACAAACATTATCGCCTTAAAAAATAAGGCAAACGTTATGATTGGTTTGAATAATTTGATGGAACCTTGTGAGGTAATGAATGCTTTCTGTTTATATTTTCTTTTTAGCAAACCACACCCCACCAGACACCTTACCTGAAGGGATCCTTGAAGCTTTCAAAACTGCAGAAACATTACGTCGAAGTCTGGTAATGTTGTATTGTCTGTGTAGTTTATTCATCATTAACGTCGTTTTTTATTACTGGGCTATCTTTGGTGGTAATAAATTAGTTTTGTTTTTCCGTTTTTGTTGTCCAGGCCAAATGCGTATCCCATAGTTCCTTGCGGGGCCAGCTCAAACACACGGTTCATTTTGGTAGCTTAGTGAAGGCTCCAGTGAGCGTCATGTTTTACTTTACTCTCTAAAACTGTTTCTTGAAAGATTAGCATTTTGAGATTACCGGTTAACGTCCCATTTGTATCTGTAGGTCGACCGTCGTCAGAAGCTTATTCTTCAAGCTGAAGAAAATGGGCAGAAAGGACAGTCAGATGTCAAGATTGAGCCTGATTTGCCAGGTTTGTGGATTTATATTTAACTAAATAGATGGATAGTTCTCGGTGTTGCTTTCGCATTGTTTCTGTTATTCACAATTCATGAAGTATTATCCGTACGGAGGTTTGACGAGGTGCGTTTATTTTAAAATATCTTATACCAGAAAAACTTAAGGACCACTTGGATCAACATTTATAGAGGATATTACATGGCCGCGCGGAGATATGGATATTTCAACACGTGAAGATAGAATTCGTATCTCCAAGCGGACATGTAGTTTTCTTTTTATCATATACTTGGTTTTTCTTTCAATCATCAACGAAGTAGATTGACAAGTTCAACGGCGGGAAAAATCCCATTTCAATCACACGTGATAATATGAAAATCGTGCACTCTGATTTGCTGTTTTTGATATCACCACATGTGATTGATATAGGTGGCTGATACGTGCTATATTTCACCGATCTACTATGCAAACATCGAAGTATATAATGAAAATATTTATTGTTGGTATTGGTTTGGTGAGTCTTCTGCATACTACATGTCGGTACAAAAGCCTGGAAGTCCAAAACGCGTCTTAGAAATTAATGTATGTATAAGTACAAGTTACTTTTCGTATATAGAAACATACGGGTTTTTAGTGATTTGGGATAGTTTAACTAATGTTACTTCTCTTTTCATTTACAAGTTGTTTCTTGTCGAGAGAAAGCGCAGTTTCTGCTGAAGTTTGCCGGACTTCAAAGGATTCCAGACAAGTCGGAGGTTAGTAGATCAAAGTGATAATTCTCTTTTCCCCTTTTTGCTTTTGAGGAACAACCAAATCTACATCTACAGTGTTGTTTGGCATCAGGTATCAAAGAAATTTTGGAAATAATGCTAATAAAAAATGGTTTCTTAGTGATGTGGTTCAACAATAAGGAAATGTTTTAATCAATTTAAGATCAATTTCAAGTGACTTAATAGACCATTTCTGAGTTCCCGTGTGCCTCTGTTTCAAAGCGAGTCTAAAAGCGAATCCATTCTTATGAAAATGACTTTGATTTGCATGAAAATGAAACTGAATGCAGAACTCATTTTCATATGAAAGGTTTCGCACTTAGACTCGTTTTGAATCAGAGTCACAAGAGAACTCGGAAATGGCCTATTATAGACGCACGTTCACGTCTTACAAAAAGCGCGCGAAAAATGTCTATATATGTTCTAAAAGTTTATGAGCTTCTTTTAAGAATATTTTAAGACTGCTTGCTTGAAAAAACTGATTACATTTATTGCAATTGCACTCTAATCCCGAATGAGAAAGCTATATATATACCCTTTGTTAACCGCGAGTGCGAGCTCCATACCGTAAGATACGAACCCGAGTTTTTCCATTCTTATGGCCGCAAAACCGGACTTCCCCGAGACAAACCGCTGAAGTCAGGCTAAGATCGACCAGTAACTCACCCCGCCTATAGCCCTGGCAGGACTCGAACCTGGGTCTTAGCGGTAGAAGCCGTGAATGCAAACCACTGCACCTCTCTGACACGACACTCAAATTCCTGACATAATTTGCACGGCAAGTTACCTTTTACGTGTCTACATTTATCGGATAACCAAAGGGCTTTTTCAAAGTGTTCATTTTTACGATTAGATGTTCTTTCATTTTTTTTATGTACTGTGGGGTCAATATTTATATCCTTTCTCTCTTTAACTGATGTAAAATGAATGAATAAAATATTTTAATACTTTAAAAAGTTCCAGTTGTTGTGGTTTTTGAGTGTTTTGCTATCACTGTTTCTGATATACTGTATATTGTTTGTTTGTAATTAGCTTTTATTGGGTTATAACTAACAATTTTAGAATTATTGAAGTTTCAGAAACTTATAACTTTCGTTGTATTCAACCTACGAACACCAAACTTGGTACACAGTTATGTTATCTGGGCCCAGTTGTTCAAAAACCGATTAGCACTAACCCAGACTTAAATGTTTAACCGACGATCGTGTTTCCAATCTCACAAGGAGAAATTTTAGCTGTAATTTTGGGATTAACAAGACTTTTCCTAGAAAAATCCAAACAGTATTCACTAAATAAGCTTTTACGTTTTCTTAAAAAAAGAAAATCCAGTTTAAATTTTGCTTAACGCAGGGTTAAACTTAACCAGCTCTTGAGCAACTGGGCCCTGGTTGGTAACTATTGCGCAATAAAGCACTTGACCAGTTACCATGGATAAACGAAGAACCTTTTCGAAATGTTCACTTTAAGATTAGATCTTGCTTTGAATTTATGTACTACAGGGTTAATATTTATATCCTTTCTCTCTTTAAATGTAAAATATTTTGTGAATGTATGAAATAACAGTTTCAGTTGTTGCAAGTCTTTAGTTTTGATTGGTTAACTGTAGCACGTTGTATGGTCGTATGTGGAGACAAATGGCTAATGTAAAACAGTAGTTGAGGAAGCGAGATTTAGGTGGTGCTTACATATTCATTCCGGAACGAAAATAAACTCAGTAAAATGTTTACATGAACTCGTGCCGGAATGAAAAGTTAATAACGAACTTTTAGGTGTAGTGCGCACGCTCCACTCGTTCCAGTCCATCGGAAATCCGATTTTGCAGCCATTTTCGTACCGGTATGAATTCGTACAGTCTTAACATGATACTGGAACGAATTGCGTTTGGATTTCATTCTGGAATGAAAATTTCGATCGGGCGCGAGAACCGGGATGAGTTCATTCTGGAATGAGTTATTCTGGTATGAAAAATGTTGAGGTATCGTGTAAACAAATGCAATGTTTTGTATGAGATCAGGATGAACTCCTACTGGAATGAATCTCTGTCCGTTATCTTGTTGAGTTATCTAAAGGGCTGCTTAGATGATACCGGAACGAGTTTCATTCCTACTAGAGTTCGTTCCATCGTCATATATTTTACTGCAACTGTTTACTCGATCCCGAGACGAAATTGATGTTCATTCCTGTTGTTAATCCGAATGAGATTTCATCCTGGTATCGTAAAATGAAAACGAATTTCGTTTCGAGATGAAATCATGCAGCAATGCGTACAGTCTTTTGAGCGAGCAGAGTATACGTATCGTTCTAAAATTAGGCGGAAAATATTGCGAATGAACTGCGATTTTTTCCCCTCCTTGCATATGACAAACAGCTTTCTCCACTACAAATCCGTTCTGCCTGGCCTTATCCAGTGAGATATTTTCTTCTTCATTATTCCCTTCTTCCATCAAAAATATTATTTTGGGGAGGTTTCAGTTTGAAGTCATTAAGGAAAAAAGCAATTATATTGTCACATTATTGTAATTGTAGATGTTTGACCCTTAATAGGCACAGCACCTCGCGTGAAACTCGCCCCTTCTATCGGAAGACTGAGCGAGTCGGTTTTGTCATGTGAATGCAGTACTAACTCCAGAATGAAACTTATTCCGGAATGACTTTATCATGTAAACTGGCCCTAAGTTTAGATAACAAGCGACCTTCCTCTCTGCGCGCTTTTCGTCAAACATCGACGATCACTTCATTTTGAGTTATTACATTGATGCGAGTGTTTTACTGCAAAATACGCCACTAATAGATTTCATTTGAATATGAGGGACCTATTTTCAATATGCTCACCAGTCAAGATATCCCTGGTGTCATTCCTTTGTTTTCCCCTTCTCTTTCATCTCTTTGGAAACACTCGTACCATTGTCATAACAAGTGCTGGTCACTCATGAAATTTTTTTTCCACTTGGTGATAAACAATTTTCGAGCCACAGTGTAATATCCACCATTTATCAGCCACTAAGCGTGAAGGCCTTTGTTCCTTGGCTTAACAATAGCCAAGTGTTTAATAAGCGCCTAGAATTGGTAAATATTACCGCCGTCTGGTTAGCCCAGTTGATAAGGCGCCAGTCTGCTGTGCGGAAGGTCTCGGAATCGATTCCCGGCCGGACTACTATTCAGGGTCTTAAAATAATTGAGGAGAAAGTGCTGCCTTTGCTCTAACATCTTCAAATGGTTAGACTTTCGCGTCTTCTCGGATAAGGACGTTAAACCGTAGGTCCAGTCTACCAATCACTCTGTCGAGTGACTTAAAAGAACCCACGCACTTGTCGAAAAGAGTAGGGTAGTGATCCCGGTGTTGTGGTTTGTCTGTTCTTTTGAGGGCATTTTTTGATGATATTAATAGATAATACTATTATCTGTGAGCCTCTCCAACGGACAATCTAAAACCCTCAACTGTCAAACCTTTTACTAATCATTGTAAAGCGCCTTTGATTATATCCATATGAAGTTATTACTATTATTATTATTATTATTATTATTATTATTATTATCATTATTATTATCATCATTACGTAATTTGTTTCTGCTTAGTGCCTTTTCTCTTCTTACCATTCCTGATTTTCTCTTCACCATTACTTTTTTTATTCCTAATTCCCTCTATGCCATTACTTTCCATATTCCAAAATCCCTCTTCATCATTACTTTTTCTATTCCAAAATCCCTCTTCACCATTACTTTCCCCATTCCCCATTCTTTCATCAGTGTTACTTTCCCCATTCCCCATTCTTTCTTCAGTGTTACTTTCCCCATTCCCCATTTTCTCTTCAGTATGTCGTTCTCCATTCTCCATTCTCTCTTCACCATTATTTTCCCCATTCCCCATTATCTCTTCACCATTACTTTCTCTATTCACTATTATCTCCTACCATTGTTTTCCCCATTCCCCATTCTCTCTTTACCATTACTTTTGCCCATTTCCCATTCTGTCTTCACCATTACTTTCCCCATCTACCATTCTTTCTTCAGTATTACTTTCCCCATTTACCATTCTCTTTTCACCATTACTTGCCCCATTTACCATTCTCTCTTCAGTATTACTTTCCCCATTTACCATTCTTTCTTCAGTATTACTTTCCCCATTTACC
>JAOTRI020158998.1:0-20132 GCA_028564885.2 Zoanthus sanctaehelenae
GGGGACCAGATCCGCTAGCGAATTTGGTCCGTGGGGGACCAAATCCGCGGGGGGACCAAATCCGCTGTTACACCGGTCTAAGACACCTTGGACATAGGATAATTGTTGCTCGCTGGCTGGAACTGTCCGTAAGGGGAGTGGTGTTTCATTTGGGTTCACACGCCTTATCAATGAAGAAGTCGTAGGTAGTAGCGAGATCTTGCTGATGGTTCGGACAGCATGTTATGATCATCGGCGGATTTTAGTTGCAGCTTGTGAACTTTAGGTAGCCTATAGACATAAGACGTTGCGGGCCAGAGCCATTAGGTTTTAATATAAAATATTCGCTATCGGACAGGTTCCCTGCTTTTTTTTATCTCAAGCAGTTCAGTTTATTTTAAGAACAGCTGTCGTGCTGGTGGTAGGGTTTCGTCTTCTGTCAGTGATCGCGGTGTAGGTCTATCCGCCGATACCACAAGTATGTCACTGTCATTCTTAAATCGATTCATGGCACAACATTCTTCACGGGAGATGTTGCTTGTTTTTTAAATTGTTTTTCAAGAGTTCTTGAGAATGTTAGAAATATCTGCCCTGATTGCCTCTTTAACCTCAAATGGTACCTTGGATTTCTTTTATCAGAACTTCCTTCGGTGAGACGGCAAACTTCATGCCTTTTCTCAGCAGAGAAATCTCATGGCTGTCCAGTTATTTGCTGGAGGCTATTATATTTTAGCTCCTTTGTTTTTTCCACGGGTCCCTTGCGGCATTTTTTAGTATATTAATTTTAAACCTTTCCACGTTTTACTCACACTACCTGATGAAAACCGCAGATTTGGTCGAAAATTTGTATTTAGTTTTTTAAACAGATCGGATTACCAGAGTTTTAAACAGATAATATACTGTTATAGTAATCTTATACCTTAACACTTTCAAACATTATAAAATCTGTATCTCTATATATAGTATATAATTTTATACAGTATATCACAGACTATTCACCTCCCCTTCGGATTAAGATTAGTTGTACTGTATATTTTAGCTTCTGTTTAGTTGCTATTACAAATTATTCGAAAAAAAATAATATCAACAGATTTAAATAGCTAAGTTACAATTAGTAAATACATTAAAGAAATCTTTTTCTTTCAGCTTTTTTGTCTCCACATAATTGCTCATAAAGTTACAATTCTCTGCACAAAGATGAACATTTGAGGGTTTCATTTATTCAGCCACTAAACAGTTGAGTTTGTATCACTTGATATGCAACCCTAGGTAAAAAATCCTACTTGGAAATGATAAAGGTTCTTTAACAAAAAGTGAAATATATGGAACGGGTTGTACAGTATATTTGGTTTTAGAAAACATGTTAAAGAAGGTACAGTAATTAGTAAGTAATTGAACTAAATATTGAACAGTTGTCAAGAGATCCTGCAGTCTGTAACACAATGTTAACCTTACCATTATTCGAGTCCCCAAGCTTGTGACCTTCTGAAGGCCTATATGGTTCATCAATGTCCTTATCATCTGAATGAGCAAATAACCTGAAAAACATTTAAGTGGCAGGAACTGTATCTTCTGTGTTGTGTTCAACTTATATTTCAAATACAAAAATGTGCTGTATAAAGTAAATTTACGTTGTCCTGAAGATCTGCAGGTCCAGTCCCTAAGCCCTTAACGTAAGGGATTTCTCCCAGGTGTTCAAAGGGACAAGGGACAGCATCAAGTGTTAAGGGCTACGGTACTGAGGTTAAGGAATTGGACCTCTGGGTCATCCAATAGAGCATTAAGATAAAAATAAAAATAGCAGTTATTTTAAAATCAGTAATCACAGATTAGTGAAGTGCATTCGATAGTTCCTTAATTTAACCGACCACAAATCTTAAATTTCATGGGAAACTTACATGCTGCACTGGCCAAAACAACCCACACCCAGACTCTTTTGGAGAAACCCAAGATGGTGTTGATTTGGATCAACCACAAAATTGAGACTTTTTCCACCTACGCAGGAATGGAACTCAGACTCTCTCGAAGAAATGCAAGAGGACGTCGATTTGGATCTACCACTCTCGGTAAGGGTGGACCTGGGAGCAATGGTAATTAAGCGATAACTCCACATTCCCCAAAATGCCAAATCTCCCGATCTGAAGCCTTACCACTGGTTGCAGTTTAAGTCATACCCATTTTATTCTTCGAAAATCCTCACTAGCTAATAGTTTCCCTGGCCAAGAGCATAATTATTTCCATTTGATAAGTTTTAGCAATTGGTAACAAAAATTTTTAAAATTTATATATTAACTAATTGTTATTAGTATAACAATGAGTTACACTCACAGTCTGTGATAGATCTAGGATCTGGAAAGTGAGGGTCCAATGGACCCATTGTTGTTGAAAATGGGGGTCCATTTCCTGAGTTTGGGGGTCCTACTTAATATTCATGAATAATCCCTTGGTTTTTTTTTGTTTTATTTTCCATATTTTTGTTTTTTAGCCAATGAAATCAAACAGTCTACTAAATGATATAAAAGTATTTTCTTTCTGTTGGACAAAACAGCATCATACTGAAGGGAACATTTTCAAAATAGAAATGGTTAACACAACAATGTTTCTAGTTTAAACTTACTTTATTAATAGCTTTGAAAAAAATATTTACTAAATACATGGTACTTCAAAAACTGCAAAATGAGAGGTTTCTCAATTATGCTTGCCCAGCCTCGTCTGTTTACTATTATGCAAAAAGTTTATAAGGTTCTGTTTCAATAAAGTACATTAATAAAATGCTTTATAATTAACCAAAAATTAACAATTGGCAACTCTTCGTAAAAAACCTTGGCAAAAGAAAAATCACGGGGAAGGAGTTTCTCTCGTGTGGCTTGCTTGTGCTCCGAGCTACTAAATGGCGAGTCAGTGTTGACTTTCGAAAATTTGTGCAACCGCTTGCCAGTGGGCTGCTTTTTTTGGCTTCATGGCAAAGAAGACATCTCATTTGACCCTCGGTATATTCTAATCAATTGAATTCTTTAACCCATGAGGAACAGAAACAGGAACAGAACGCGGACGGGGTGTTGCGAACGAAAGGTAGCTTTGTTTTGACACTTTTTTTGTCCAACTGCTCAAAACTTCTTTGACAATACCATTTTATAGTTCCAATGGATGGAATTCTCTAAAATTACGGATCGAACTCATCCAATCAGGTATCTGGAACATCTGTTTTCTCTGCAATTCGTTTTTAAAATGCAAATAAAAATTATCTTTTCTTTTGGGGCACATGACATTTCACGTGTTCACTCAATTAAAAATTGAGCCCGCATTATGTTCCTATGGGAAATACCTCAAAAACAAAGATGGCGGCAAATTTCGCGGGAATTTTAGTTTTGTGAGTTTTAAAGAATAAATGGTAGGAAATTTGAAATTTACTTGTTTTTTTTTTCGCTGAAACAACTTTGCGTCCATGTGGACGCGCTGGTGTTAATTTTTTGCGACCAAATAGAAAATATTGCGTCCCTGAATGCAATTACGTGCCCTAGACCTATCACTGCACTCAGATCACAAAACAGAATATACTTATAGTTAGAGTAAACAATGAGATTGACCCGAAGGTTAGGCTTTAATCAGCAGAAAAAATCAAACGCGATGACTACAGTCAAGAAAGTAGCTACAAGTGTCAAACTGCTGACCATGTACAGAGCTAGTAGGTCACAGGTAAATGTCATTTACTATTGAGTACAATACTGTACTTCATGCCAGTGTGATAAATTTAGGGGCAGTTTACATGAAATGTGAGTTGGCTGCCAACCCAAGTCAGAGCAATAGCCAGTCAAACACCCATAACAGTTAAAACGTGAACTGATGTCTGATCTGAGACAACCCTTCCAGCTGGTTAACCCATTTTGTGACCCAAGTTGACTAATGCCTCAGCAAGATGCGATTTGACAAATCTCAATCCACTTAACCCAATGCAATGTAGTTGTATATTTGAGCTTGACATGACAACTTCACATTGATTTAAATGTGAATTACTATCAATATCTCTTATGCATCTTCCTACCTCAACATCTTTCCCATCTTTTTTCACAGACTTCACCAGCTTAAACACCTTGTTTGGATGCTTACTCAACTCTCTCAGCTCCCTCTCAGCCACCTCCTTCATTGCTTTCGAGACCACCTTCTTTGCTCGATTCTTCATGTTCTTATATCTTGCCTTATTTGCCTCAGTACCACTTTTACGCATCTCCTTATGTGCATCCTTTTTTCTCGCTATCATTTCCTTCACATCCTCGTGAATGTGTCCAATCTTTAAATTATCAGAACAGTAATGCAATCATAGGCAGTCCAAGCATGTGATCATATGCATGCCTCAGAAAGAGACGGGTGCCAACATGTCTGCATGTGATAACATGCCGTTCATTGACAGGCATGGATGTCCATAATTTTATATTTTATTTATTATTTAATCTAAAACCTAACTAGTTATGAAAACATTCTTTAGAAATTTTGCTAAACCAATATTTTCAGCATGACAAACAAAGTTGTAAACTAATTATCCTGGGCCCAGTTGTTCAAAGGCTGGTTAATTATTTTTAACCCGAGGTTAAAGTGCATATGACACAGATTTTCTTTTCGGAGTTTTCTCACATTTAATGCTTGAGAAAGACAAATTTGATATTCTAAGTCCTCAAAAAAATCTAACTACAGTTTTTTGAGTCTTGAAAACATAATAATATATTATTTTGAAGTAAAAATTTGTCCAGAGTCGGGTTTTGGTATGACGTCACATTGTTTGCAACTTGCATTCTTATGCCATCAGTTTAGCTGGTATTTTGACAGCTTTCTTTATTCGGTGCTCTGGCCATGCAATATCTTCCTCTATTTTTGATCGTTTTACTCTCCATCGCTGTTTTTTTCTTTTCTTCAAAGAAAAGTTGCAAACAATGTAAGGTCACAGGGGGTGGTTTGGCCGCGCGGACGGCAGACACTTTTAAAGCAAAAACCAGCATTTTCAACATGCAATAAAATGACGGGAAAAGATTTTTGACAGAAAATAACTTCGGTTTATAGTTTTAAAAGAATAGGTTAAAGTTTAAAAAACTTCAAAAAAAAATCTATTTCATATGCACTTTAAACAAATTTCAAACAGGAATAATTTATTTTATAAGAAAAGGTAAACAGTTATTTATGAATGCTGTTTGGATTTTTCTAGGAAATGCCTTGTTAATCCCATAATTACAGCTAAAATTTCTCCTTGTGAGATAGGAAACACAATCATGGGTTAAACATTTGTAACCCTGGGTCAGTGTTAATCGGCTTTTGAACAACTGGGCCTTGGTGTGTTACCAGATAAATCTTGAGACTGCTTGCTATACCAGTCCTATAAATCTAGTTGGAAGCACTCAATTTATGGTTGCACTATGGACCATAGCCAAAGCACAATTTTGAGAACTGAGAAGGACTGTTATATAGACTTTTACATATAAACTCTGATATTTTGCTATTAGAATCCAAAATGGACAGTTCAATTTATTTAATATAAATGACTTACAAATGGGAATATGGGCAATTAATGACAAAAAATTATCTCTTTTCCACCTCATCTCAGTTTGAATTTATTTACTGAAAACTTCAAATTGCAAACTAATTTTATTGCATTTATGAATTAACCACTGTCTGGTTAGCCAGTTTTGTAAGATGCCAGTCTATTATGCAGGAGGCTTAGGTTCAATTCTCTGCTGGACCACCACTTAGGGTCTTAAAATAATAGAGAAAGTGCTGCTTTTGCTCTAAACTTTCGTGTCTTCTCAGATAAGGACGTTAAACTGTAGGTCCAGCCTCTCAATCACACTCTGTGGTGAAAAGAGCAGGGTAGTGATCCCGGTGTTGTAGTTTGTCTTCATCTTTAGTACTGAGGGCATTTACGGTTATTTTAAAATATATGTGAGCTGTTTTGAGGATTATTTAAGACCCTCAGCTATTGAAAAGTGCATTTATTTGTGATGCACATTTGATCGTATTCATACGAATAATATGCACTAAACTTACTAACCTCTCTTCCTGAACCCAGTTACCCTGCAATTAATTAAAACAAAACATTGATAAATGGGTTAATGTGGCATAACATACCTATGTCCTCTGAAATCTTAAAAAGTACTTTTGTCTAACATTTTAGCAAAACAACACTGGCATATTTCTTTGATCCAAAATGCCCCCTGCTGGCTATGGCTATGAGTAAGTGAGCACTAACTCATGCTCCTTATCAATGCCAGGTGCGGATCCCGAAATTTGAAAAGGGGGGGCACAGTGAACGCCAAAGGCACAAGTTTTCTAGAGGAGTCTGGGGGCATGCCCCCCCCCCCACCGAAAAATTTTTGAAAATTTGAGTCTCTAAAATGGCTATTTCCAGCATTTTGCGACAAATTTCGTATCATTTAAGAATAATTTCTTCTTGTAAACTTTGTTCAAATAAATAGTTCAAATAAATGCAATACGTGGTGTTTTTGTAAAAAAAATCCCAAAAGGGGGGGGCACCCCCCCTTGGATCCGCCACTGGGCCAGGTTCTTTTACACAAAACAAACTTGCTAATTTAAATATCATGCAATACCCTTGCAGTACTGTAGTGATTGTTATAAATTTTATTCCTTTTATTGATTAATATATAAGAAATCAATATTTTCTTTCAAAGTAACTAAATAATTAATTTTGTTATTAATAATCATTTTATCAAATGCAAACATGAACCATCTGATTTATTCCAAAAGAATAAATATTTAGAGCTATAGAATCACTCAATATATATCTGTTTATAAAACATACCAATTAATAGGCTCTTTCCCATTAGTAGAAACGTGACAACACCCGACTTAAGTTTATTAAATATGCCAACATGATGTTCAGATATGGAAAGAGCAGGGTAACTTTAAATTTAGAAAACATAGTTTTAAGTCTCAACACTAAGAACTTCAAAAATTAGAAAGAATATAGAGTTTTGTAACAAACGTTTTGTGAATTATAAAGTAGTTCTAGAGAGCAAGCCTTGCTCTCAAGTCATACAAATCCTTTGTATTAAATGTTTTATTTTGTTTTGCTTGCCATTGTCGAGTTCCCAGTTGTTTGTGCCAAAATGACCGGGCTCATCAGGTCTGTACTCAACTTTTGTCGTTATATTGAGCTTACAATAAGCAGATGAAAGTGTGAGCTAAACGCCAAATTTAGAAATACAAAACAAATATTGAATCAAGTAAAGAAGATAAGTCAACTTACACAGTTTATGCAAGAAATTGAAATCCAAAAATATAAAATACTTTCAAACTAGAAAACTCCAAGGTTATGATGGAATGATTACGTTGCTAGCAATAGTGGACCAACTCTAAAGTAGCAAGGTCAAGGTGACCGTTAAGTGACTTTTTAAAGTGGTGTTCCTAAGGGAATTTTACGACTCTTTTATGTTAATAAAGGTCTTTTGTTATGAATCGTCATCAAAATTATTTTCAGCAACAATAACAGCCATTCATTACATAATCATTTGTTGTCAGTAGCTGAAACTTTGCCATATTATCAATGTCAACCTGCTCTTTTCACTTCTGGATGCATTTTTTTAACATATTGATTTACGATAGTTGTGGTCACATGACCCACAACTACAAAGCACCCATTAATGGCTGACAAAAATGTCCGCTAATAATGTTTATAAGTTAAAACATGTTTTTTTACAATAAAAAAATACTTTTCGTTCTAACTTATAAATCATACAAACGTTTCAAAAGTATCAAGTCATAACCTGAATTGACTTAAAAATATAACTTTTTTATTACATTGTTTTTATGACCACCTAGAAAATAATTAGTAGAATGTTTAGCTATAACTTTGTACACAATATAGAATGTATAGAAATATATTATCATGAAATATAAAAAGTAAAATATTTTGAACAACTGTCCTTGTTAAATCACTCTAAACGTTCCCGGAGCTGATTTGCTTCGCATCACTCTTCCTTTCACAGCTAGTTGGTTTGATCCTTTTTTGGCTTTCACAGAGCTTGACTGACCCTCCCTTGCTTTGGTTGATCCTGTATTGCTTTTCAGGTTTAATTTGGGGCTTCCCTTGGTTATGGTTTTCTCTGTTGGATTTTTTTTAAATCTGTTTGGTGATGTACAAGATGTTATATCTTGTGCCTCATTTATTTTTTTGTGATTCACTAATGCATTCTTGTTTAAATTTACTTGTTTATTGTTGATGTCCACCTTTTCTAGATGTTTAATTTCGTCACAACAGATTGCAACCGTCATGTCGTCTCCATTAGAATGCTCTCTTGCATTTAAATGGTCTGTACTGTCATCATTTTGTATAGAAAAGTCATTGCAGCCAGGATTATCAACTGCTGTGATTACAGTTTCTTTTCTGTGTGCATCCAAAAAGACAACAACAACTGTAATATTATCACTCGATCCATGATCAGTGGCATAAGTAACTAATTCTTTTGCAATGGATGATCTATCAGTGCCATCACTGATGAGCTTATGAATTAGTGCAACTGCAGTGTCTGGCTTTAATACATCCCATAAACCATCACAGGCGAGGATCAGAAAATCTTCATCACCTAAAACAGACAAGGTACAACCATAATCAATGTTTAAAATCTTTAGACGACGTGTCTTGGGGAGGTACAGTATGAACTCTAATATGGTACCTCACTGATCTTTTTTTCATTTATTTATCTGTTAATACAGGTTAACACTACCTTTGTTACCCCTAAAGTGTCTCAATCAAAAAATTACTATTGTAATTATCACAAATCAAGAAAACACTTCATGAAAGAAAACATTGAAAAAATTAATGCTACAAAATGGTTCATTAATGCAAGCACAGAATATTAATTAAATGAATTATTAAATGACACATTGGGAAACATAACATTACAAAATTTAATGTCTACATTGTCCATAATGTTGACATGCTTTACTATTATAAAAATAATTAAGATGATATAATGCACTCTCTGACTGGCTGTGCAGCATTGTTTTAATTCTCAATAAAGCCACAGTGTTGTTTTATCTTGCTTTGACTCGTCTCTGGTGGTATCTTATGTTATACAAGAAATAAAAAAAAATTGCCCTGCTTGCTCTGTTCAGTTATAGAGCCACTTGTGAATTTTAAGTTCACTCAAACTTGCCTGTGGTTCATTTTTTTCTCAGCACTTCTTTCGTGAACTTAAAATTCACCTGTGGTTCTATAACTGAACAGAGCGTACAAGTTCGTTTTTTATTTCTATATTATGTCATCAGAAAACAAAATAATAAAAATTAACCATACCATCAAATTCATATTCAATTACATCTGGGTTGGCACAGATGTATGGTTTGTGTTCAATATCACCAATAGCTCTTGATACTGACAGACTGCCATTCACTCTCCATACTCCAAACCATACAACACAGCCTCCTAGTGATTCAATCCTTTCTTTCTCATCCTGCAAAAGAGTGGACAATATGATACAAAATGATCCAAAGTTGCATAGATAAATAGCCCTAACGTTCACATAAAAATTTATCCAGCTTTCGTTTTCTGTTAACATAGACAATAACTAACTTCAAGTGGGTCAAATGGTCTCGATGATTTTGATTTTCAAGCCCTGAGATGGCACTACACCTTTCAATGAGCAATAGAAGGAGATTTCAGAGAGATTTCCTGGTTCATCATTATCGATGGGCAGGCCAATAAATGCCATTTTAAAAAATAATATTTCTACTTTAATACCTTGAACCTGAATGTTTAGCCTACAGTTAAACTCAAAGTTTGAAATTCATATTTTTCTATGGACCAAAATTAGAGACCTTCAGATATGAGTATGAGTAGAACATTCAAAGGTGCACTAGTGATAGTAATTTGACAAAAGAAAACTAAATACTAGCGTAAACTGTAACCAACTGCTAAGCATTGTATACACGACCATAATTTGTAATTGGCTATTCAACAATTATAGTAGACTTTGAAACTCAAAGTCCATGAGGCTGAGAGATTTAATCGTTTTAGTCTAAACACTTCAGTTCAGTTTATTTATTTGTTTGGCCATAATAGATATATATACATCAAATACTTATGAAATTAATAAAGAGATGGCAAGGGAGCCTATAAAGAAACCAGGAGGCTTATGAACTATGGGCTCCCCCATACTAAAATATAATATACTACTAACAAGCCTCACGTGAGAAGAAAATAAACTATGGAAAATTAAACAATATGCCTCTGAGTAGTTAGAACAGTGATAAATCTAGAAATTGAAAAGTGGGGTCTATTGGACCCCCTATTACTAGAACTGAAGGTCCATTAACTGAAACACGGGGTACTCATTAATATTCACAATTTTTTTTTCTTTGTTTGCCCAAAACAAGACATTTTCTCATTTCTTAAGTATGCATGGAGACTGAATCAAACTTAAAACCCAATTCTGTCAGATGAAATCAGACAGAGTCTCAGCACAAAAGTTTAACAAACAGTTAAATTTAAACTTCCTTTATTGATGAATAAATCATTTCAAATATTTACAATGATCTTGTTCTAAAAAATTATAAAGATTACTAACTTTTGCAATACTTATTCAAACAATGAAGAATAAACCATCTTAATTTGTTGTTTTATAACTTTGTAATCAGTGGTTCCCCCTTCAACACTGACCAGCCATATGGTGACTAACAAGTAAATGAAACTACATGAAATCATGAAATAATTTTAAAATTTTCAAAAAATTGTGAACAGACATAAAAAACATACCAATCTAGATTTGACCTAAAAATCATTGCTGTGAGAAGTGTAAGAGAAATCACTTTCTAACTAAATTGCACACCTCCTCTGAATGCCACTAAACCAAGGCTTTTCTGTAATCCATCTAAGAATAGTGTGGCCCTTGTAAATAAACTCTAAGAAGGGAGTCTACATTTCTACTGTTAAGCCTATTTCGGACCTTTGTTTTAATTCTGTTTTGGGCACTGAAGCCACGCTCATAGTCAGCACTAGACACTGGGAGCAAAACGGCAATTGATTTTTTGGCTGGCTGATTTTCGGCTTGTGGAGGCAATCGACAAGTATTATCTGGAACTACGTTGAGAGATGGATGCGACGATGTGAATGAAATATGAATTTCCTTTGACATGTTAATATGATAGTTTGGCAACAGATTGCTTAAGTGATCTTGATTATAATGCCATGCGATCAACCTTGCTAAAAATCGGATTGAAATTAACCAATCAGACAACCTAAAAAAACTATTTTCTCTGCCATCCACTTTGTAAGTATTGAAATGCAAACAATATTATGTCCTTTGGGAAACAAGAAACACTTTGGGAAAGACTTCGTGTCCACGTGAGTTGCCTCATGCCTTAAAATTTGAGCCTGCATTAAAAACTATTGGGAAATACCACTGAAGTAAAAAATGGCATTGGGAATCGAACAAACTTCAACTTCCATAGTTTCATTTACCGTGAGTCTAAATGGATGCACTACTGTTGAGTTTGTGCATCCAAAATAAACATTTTGCGGCTCTGGACGCAATGATATGCGCCCTAGCTATAGATTCATCACTTTTAGAACAGATGTTTTTACTATGTATAAAGAAACATAATTTATATAAAACAAACAAAAGACAATTACACAGAGATGTAATGAAATGAAAATTTAGCTTAAGAAAAGCAAAAAACTATTGATATATATATAAATAGCAAGAAAGAAGAAATTATTTAAGCTTTATGTTGAATACATTAACTCTATCACAATTAACAATACAAAGGGGAAGCGAGTTAAAGAACTTTGGGCCTCAAAATCGTATCAAAAATTGCCTTTAGCTAGTTCTACTGTGAAAAATAAAAAGTTTATTTGCATTTCTTGTGTTATATGAGTGCATTTGGTTGGTCAGTTTCGACATATCTGAGAGGGTATTGGGTAATAGACCCTTAAAGAAACAAAACATAAAATTACCAATTTGAGATCGATAAACCTAATAATCACTTTAAAAAGGATGCACAAAATAAATTACAGTTGAAATCTTCTGATATTTTAGGAAAATGTGGCTCAGTAGTATCTGATTTCACAAATAGACCTCTAGTAGAGAAGCAAATAAGAATAAAGGATGTGTGTTAGACTGTTAAAGGTTTAAAATTAAAATTCATTTTCTTAAATTAGTATTTCAAGACTAGAGTACATAAATTTTAGGTCATAGTATACCTCTCTTTCAGGTTTGTGAGGGTCCATCAAACCAAAAAGCTTTCCACCTTTGGACAAAACAGCCTGTGAATCACCTAACCATGCAATGTAGAGTTTGTCACCATGGATTAGTGCCACAACTCCAGTAGTTCCACATTTCAAACCCTGACAAATGTAATTATAATAATAACTTTCTTAAAATATTCAACATCCAGTGTTCTCATTAGTAGATGCGACCCGGGTACTGGAACCCATTTACTTTGATAAACATACCTGTCTACTTGAGGTGAAACCCTCTAATATAAAAGTATATAGCTTTAGATATCCAGGCTAACAATTAAGTGCCTGCCTACTCTAGATAAAGTGCCCTTGTACTTCAAAAGTTAATGAAAATCCTGAACATCCTTCAACAGAAAAACTTTATCATGTAGGAAGTAGCTTTTGATTATGGCTTTCAAACAGACTCTATGAATAACAAACAATAATTTTTAAGTCTGTCAAGTCTCTCACACTCACAAGCATCACCTCACATTCACCATGGACCTTTAGAGTGTTATGAAATCTACCATTAATAAGGATTGAGATTAGCTATGTAGAATTTCATTGTATTGGTGCTCCAATGACCATCTTACAATAGTCTTGTTTCCAGCTTGTTGACATTGCAATGCATTGTGAACAACAAAATGCTGCCATCTCTTGTGACATGTTTTTTGCAATCAGCAATTACGCAGTTCAAACATTAATTTTTATTTTTTTTTTGTCCTTCCAAAACAACATTAAACTAAGGGTTATAATTGAGATGCTTTGGTTATTCTTTACAGTGACTGCAGTACCTCTCTTCTGGCCTTGACTCCAAATGCTTCATCTGTCTTCCAGAATGCTTCTGCCAGGGCTGCTGGAACACCATCTTCTACTTCACTGCTGAAGTGCTGGTTTCTTGCCAAGTGGCAATGGAGGTGCGTTGCAGCATAATTTGCAGCATCTGTACCACCATGGCCATCATAAACAGCAAAAAATGTCTGGCCCGGAAAGTCCTAGAGATTTGTATTTACTGTTTAGCCTTTACTTCATTAAAAAACAACCAAATCTTCCTTTAAACAATTTATCCAAATCCCAAAACTACTTAGGTGTAAGTTGATCATCTGTTTAAACTACAACTTAGCAGGGCAATGTGCTTTCACTAAATATAATTATTTACATAAAATATGTAGGGCTTCAAGCTGAGGCCATTTTGGTTACCATGGCAAGAAAAAAGAAATATCAGAACAGGTGACCTCTTTCCTTGTCACTAGATTTTTTTTAGACGAACTAATGGCTACAAAATAAAAAATGAAAGATGTTCTCTATTTCAAAAAATATGGTAACTATCCTTGGCAACCATTTTAACAACCATTACTATTGTTACCAAAGGGCCACTTACATAAAAGTTAAGTTTGGAGCAGTGAGATAATAAATATACTTTGCATAAATTATGGTTAAATTTTTTCACCTTGAACAAAAATGTAGATCCAGTACTTTGCATTATAAGATCTGTTTTGTATACGGTATAAGCATTTCATTGTCAAAGATGTTTACCTTTTTTCTTGCATGCTCTCTGATCATTGCAATTGTCACACTTTAAAATATACAGTCATAATAAAAAATTAAAAAGTGACGATTTTATCCAAATTTTTTAGTAGATAGTTTACAATTTCAAATGTTCAAGTTTTATTAAATTCAACTAACAGAAAAGTTACAGTTTGACTGGTCTGCAGGTAACTTAACTAATTGTGGCAGGCTAGTCAACATATTGATACAGAGGTAATTACAGAATATGATTAAAATTTTAAAGAAGAGAAGTGCATTTATATGTTATATCATTTATATGTTATATCATTTATAATTATGTTATATGCATTTATATGTTATATCATTTATATGTTATACTGAACAAAAGTCAGGAAAAACAAGTTTGAAATCAAAAATTTAATATTAATTTGTTTTTTCCTAATCGTTCTTTAGATCAACTATTATTTTATCTATTTCTGTCAATATAACTATCTTCGGCTTTCAAAATGTCAAAAAGTTTTTTTTTCTTTCTTAAATCTATTTTTGGCAGCATTTTTATTCTTTCGGGTACACATCTCATTCCACATTTTTGCTCCAACACCTTTTTGAATGTTTTGAATGTTAATTCTAGAATTTTTAATAAAAATGTTTTGAGAGGTTGATGAATGGGTAGCATATATATGTATGCTAGAAGTCTTATTAAAAAGATTTTGAATATTTAATGGTGCTTAATTGTTTTGCATTTATATCATACATTAAGTTAGAAATCGCTTGAAGAATAAAAAAACAGAGCATAAAATTATATATATATCACAGAGTGAAATGGTTTTCGACAGTTAAGTTGGAGAAGAAGTTGAACAATCACATAACAATGATATGATAAATCTGTCAAATTAAACTGGGTTACATTAGAAAATGGCATCACAGAAGTCACCTTTGGAAAACCAAACAGTTTGTTGAAGTCTGTGATAATCACATGGCGATCTTCCATCTTTCTCCTGGTATTCTTTATTGCATGGACAGAAATGTCATACTCCATGCTGGTCTTGTGGAGCGACTTTGGTTCTTGGCCCCAACACTTACACACCTCATGAACTTTACTGAAAACCACTCTGGCAAGTTTTGATGTATCCAGCTCTACAAGTATATTATGGACAAAATGGTTACATCTTCTAAAAATTAATTATTAATGATTTATCAACAAGAAAACAAAGTTGCAAATAAAATTGATAAACTTGACAAATTTGATTCTAAGCTAAATCCTTTTATGAGCCTAGTAACCCATGGGGCCAGCACTTATCTCTGGGTTCTGTAGTGTTAAGCGGATGAGTGTCCTTGACTCCCCCTGGATGGGAGACTAATCCATTGCAATTTGATTCTGGAAAGTTTTAATAGTTAATGAAAGGTTCTTTTTCCATCTTGTCTATTCTATTTTATATTACTGTACTTTGTATTCTTGAACTTAAGAAAATTTAATCTTAATTCTTAATAAAATAACATTTACTCTGAGTGAGATTTTTTGACACTTACGCGACTGTTCATGCTGATTCCCATTTTCCTGATGAACCTGTTCATATGGAGCAAGATCTTGTTCAAGTATTTCATCAACAACTTGTCTACTAATGATTGCTGCAAGTTCCTTGGGTGCTTGACTGTTAAAAATTAAATGTTTTTAGTTTAACTTGTAATAATTAAGTTTATATTAGCAGTTTCATTACAAGTTAATGCAATGATCAGTAACCAGGGCTCAAAATAGTGGGCAGCTGCCAGCAACAGCCATCAGATTTTGGACCTTGCCAGCGATTTTCATTAATTGAATTGACGTAATAAGAGGAACGAACATGCAGATTCACTAGTATAGCCTGGTCTTGTAGGTTACTTATGTTTATACCATTTTGCAAACAGGATATTTTACCTGGCTTTGAAAACAGCCAGCAAAATTTTGGACCAAACAAAAGAGCTTACAAAATAGAACAAAATTTCACAATGTTATTTTGAACTCTGAGTAACAAAGCTGCAATAAACACAAAAACTTTAATGGGAAAAAAATGTTTCCTACATGGGTGTCATTTCTTGAACCGAGGAAAAAATTCCTCAATTCCACATAATTGCAACCATAAAACCAGTTGCATACTCTTTAATATAGACACTTCACTTTATATCTTTGGTGTCCATACTTGAAAGGTGTGTGCTAGAGAGTGTGGAACAGGAAAGGCAGTCCAGTAACAGAATCTTTGAAAATGAAACCTTCCTGAAAAGTTCCATTAAAAGGAATATGTTTAACTTTTGCTGTCATTTTGGCAATAAAAAAATTGGCAATCAAAACCACCAACAAAGTTGACGATTTGGTGAAAAAAAAAAGATTTTCAAGGACTATATTTTGTACAGATCTGTGCAAATGACGCATGTGCAAGATAAATAACACAGGAACCCTACCTGTTATTGTCATATTTCAGCCACTAACTCTGCAGTTCAAATATGCTCACAGACAACACATGCTTTTGGATTGACGTTTATTTTTCATTGGTGCTTTTTTTCATTAGAAAAGACAGATCAACAAATAGAATGTCAAGATTCAAGGACTTTTTAAGGATTTTTAACATTTTTGTGATTTTCAAGGGCTTTTTAAGTGCCCTTAAAAATGGTTTGTCGATTCGAGGGCTTTTCAAGGTTTTCTGATAATAGTATTTGCTCTTCCCCTATTGAGTTAGCATGATTTTGAAGTGTTACCCAAGGGAGATACAAAACATGGACCCAGATCCAGACTACCCCTATGAACCAGACTGAGCACAAGTATATTGCTGATCAGTTTCAAATTTGATTCCACACAACATCTTAAAGGGACAGAATCTAAAAATTCTTGCACTAGAAAGGTCACTCAGGTTTACTATGTTTTCCCCCTTTGTTACTTAATACTGTACTACAGTAGATGTTGAAGGCTATTTTTTATTTTAGATCATTTTTATTTAAAATAACAAAGGCTTTTTTTTTCAACCTCGGTTATTTTTATTTGTTCTATCTTTTAAGAACCGGCTTAGGATTAGGGATATGTTAGGGTAGCATAAGGTTTATGGTTATAACATGATAATGGTAGCTGATATTGCAATTGTCACAGAAGCTCAGTGGTACTGTAAGGACAGAGGGCTATACAGCAGTTAGATACACAAAGTGTATGATTTGAATCCTGCCGTGGAGATCTCTGGTATGATATTTGAACAAAAAAAGGTTAAAAAACTAAGCAGACAGACAGAAAGATGTATTTGACTAGGAAAACGTGCTGACTCATAATTTCTTTCTCTGTGTGCTACGGTTGTTGTAGAAGTAAGTTGGTCCTCTGCACTGGCTGAAGTTTAGCCACGCTGGCTTTCCTAAAGCCAGGGCAGAGGCCAACAAAACCAAAAAAAGAAAAATAATAGTTAATTAAAAGCTATAAAAATTGGAGTAAATTCCACTCGACAAAAGAGAGAAAAAGGGAGCTGGAGGCTAAAGGATGGAAAATGCAGAAGAGGAATAATTAGTGAATTATAAAATTATTTACAATCTTTGATGTCCCCCAAAAAATCCAAGCCCCAGTTTTAAAATGATTCCTGAAAAATATAAACCACTTTTAAAGACAGTAAAGAATAACCCAGGTTCAAAAAAAAACAACCAGAAATCATACTGCACTAATATCTAGCAATTACTTGTCAATATGCTTCTTTTATTTTTCGGTGAAGTACAAGCGACTGCAACACACTATAATTCAATCCACATGTATGAAGAAAGAAATTTTCAGGTAGAAAAGAACAGTCAAGCATACTTAATGAAATGACAATATGGCTTTTGCGTTACTTATACTAGTGTGTTGGACTAGCAGACTACTGCTAATTTTGAACCATGTCTTCTTGCTTAATAAAATTTTCCTCTTAGGAAAAAGTAAAGTGAGTGTGTGATTGAAGATATGAAATTGTTGGGAGCAGAAGACCAATGATGTTTAGTGCAGGATCATGAGCATAGAAGGCAGTCATTGCGCACACAGCACCATCCTAGATCAGAAATTATTGATGTTTAACTTTTTCATCTCACAATATTTTGCCCATTTCCTGATTAGTCAGAAACCTTCAACACCAATGTAATATTTAAAATTGCAAATTATATAGTTATAGCAACAAGCTAAGCTTGCTAATAATTTTATGTCTTATATGGAAATGGGACTACAGACAGCAGTGTGATGAAAAAGTCATGAAGCATCTTCATTTTACAGCTTATTTTTAAATCATCAGGTCCATGTTTCTTGATCCTTGATTAGTCTTAATCTATACAGTCATATTATTAGCATTGATAAAAAACTCTTTAAAAAAATTAAAAAGTTGTTTGGCAAGGACAATGACAAGGCATAAGCTCAGCCTTGCTATCAGTTTAAATCAAGCTGATTTTAACTTTGGACAAAATAATCTTGAATAAAACATGTAATAGTTTAATACATCAATTTTGTTTAACTGAGTAGCACAGAATTATAAAAAGAAGGTTTAGTTATCAATGTTTAATAAACATTGTCAAGTAATACTATGAAGCTGGAATATTTAATTCACAGTTCATAGTGATGCAGGTCTTGTCTGCAAAAGTGGAGATACAAAGGTCATCATCCAACTTGGCAATTACTTAATAGATGCAGCCATCAGTATCAAACAAGGGGAAAATGTTTTTATGAGACAAAAACTTGCAAACTTTTCTGTACAATAAACCCTTAATTTTAATTTTAGCTTGTAGTACACTTACAAACATTGACATAACACAATATAACTAGCCCTAGAAATGATTGTTTACAACTGAATAGTTACATAATCAATTAAGGCAAATACGTGATAAATGGCAATCGATAAAGTTCAAATTGTAGTTACAAGAAGAAAAACAAGAAAGTTCGCGGATCATAAGTTCTTTTGTTATCTACAATTAATTAGTTCCTGTATATAGAACTTTTAATTACTACTCAAAAGAAAATGTTTCTAATTAAATTCTCTTGAAAGTAAATAAATTCCTATACTCTTTCAAGTAAAGACTCCGAACTGGCGAACTGGCATATAAGCGTTGGCGAAACGACTTCATACGTTGGCGAAACGACTTCATACGTTGGCGAACTGGACGTTGGCGAAACGACTCGTTGGCGAAACGACCGGTTACCCTCAAAACTATTAAATTTTTTCAAGATCGACATGGTTCGGGAGATATTAAAATTGAAGAACAATATCCATAAGAATTTTTTGATTACCGCAATTGCCCGATTTGATTTTGTTGTCATAATATTTGAAATTCGCAAAGTTCTTTAGTTTGGAGTTCAAAGACAAACGTATAGACAAATGTACAGACCATTGTTTAACACTGATAATATGCAGAACTTCGAAATCACGAGCTTTAAAAACAACCAGTCATGAAATTTTTCTACGATGTTTAGATTATTAGAATTTCAGAGATATTTCTCGAGTTTAGCCATTATATCTGTCAGCCAAAGATTCACCCTTCAAGGGTTAAATAGAATTTTTTTTATTCCAACAAATAATGAAGAACTTTCAAAACTAACAACGGTGGCTAAAAATGCCAAAATTACCGTTTACAAATCAACAGATGTGCAACAGCTAAATCGTTTATGAAAATATGCAATGTAAACACCGCCATTGCCATTAAGACGAGACCACGCAAACTATTTACCACCAATGTCAAAATAAGGCATCAAAATTAAAAGGTATATTTCATAAAGTCAAAATTTAACAGTCACAAACATAATTTTTCTAAGTATTTACCTTCTGCGGAGATACTCAAGCGACCAGTCAATGCATTCTCCCTCGATTTCACCGTGGGTCTCAGAAAGGGTCAATGTCGCCACTCGAAATGGAAGAGGGTCGTCTTCCCCGATTGGTTTGGAATGATTAGCAGCAAATTTCTGTAGAAATTCGCAAGCTCGCTGTTTCTCTTTCTCCGTAAATTCAACACTCATCATGCAACATCGTGTTAATTGAGGGCCATTTCCTTACACTTACTATAATGTCCTTATGTTTGGTTGAACTGCGACAACACGTATATAAGGACTCATAACTCGTTTTGTGGCCACACATGCCGAACACTCGCAGTGCATTCTGGGTCACTACTTTTTTTAGGATCTTTAAAAAAAGAATGAGCTCAAAAGAATTCCTTTTTTCCATATTAGGTATTACTATGGTTTGCAAAATATTGGTTGAATTTAGTTTTAGAAGTACTTCAAAGTGCATCGACGAAGATTTTTTATTATATATATAGCCATCGATATAATTCATTAATTGCTTTCATTAAAATTGTCATGAATACCGCCATGCGATATAGAACATTTTATAATACCTTAGCTTGTATAAAACCATTAATGCTCAACCCTAATGGCATTGTTGTACTGAAGATATCAACGGAGGCTTCAAGC
>JAOTRI020159105.1:0-20130 GCA_028564885.2 Zoanthus sanctaehelenae
CTGCGATGGATTAGTGTCCCGTCCAGGGGGAGTCAAAGACTCTCATCCGCTTAACACTACAGAAACCGGAGATAAGCTCGAAAGGTTTTAGCTACATTTAACTTGATTTACTATGTCAACTTACCGTTTTCAACATTTTGACAACACGATTTTACTTGTTACCTTGCAAAAAATATAAATATGAAACGGCTTTGATTTACGACTGAGATGCAAGATGCAATTTTGTTTTTTAAGCTCAACATACTACAACATATATACAGTGCCCGTGGGCATTTGAAACTGTCATAAACTAGCCACGTTGGGACATTTACTCTGCATGATTATGTACACAGTACGGCAGGCTGGCTCGCCCACGAAACGCCCATTCGTCCAAAATAGTATCAACCAGAGGCTCAGAAAGGTAGAGAAAACAATATTTAAGAACAAGCTCAGGACCGAATACATGTTAATATGTTAACTGACTGGAATTTTGCAATTTATGTCACAACATGCACAGTAAAAAGCACAGAAGCGCAAAGAAATGCTAAGAAAATTAAAGAAATAAAACAAAAATAAACTTTTAAAATTGTGTTCTGTCTAGACTGCAGCTTTTCAGTTGATGGTAAAGTTTGAAAACATGAAGTTTATAAAGATAATGCAAAATTTCATTGATCTAGTCATTTACAAGTCGAATAAGAAATTTCAGATATCAGCAGAAAGAATCATGTTTAGAGCAATTCAAATTTGGCATCGCGACAAAGACTAAATTATGCAGCATTTGGCAGCTCTCCGACAACAAACACGTGTGACACAAACAGCTGTAAACTTGTTTTCGCCCTAAAGCAAAGCACAACAATCTTTCCACCCTTTGTACACTGCTTGCGGTAATTGCAAGGAAAAATAATCCCACTCTGAATTAAGTCGCAAAATAGCTCTAGAAATATTTCTTAAACATATTCTTAAAATATCTTTACTGATGTTAGACAATATATATTATACATGTACCGTAAGTGGTAGTTTTCTGTAAAGTTAACAATTGTTCAAAGAGCGCGTTGGAGGAGTTGCTCATTATATGCATTCAATTAGGTGGCAATCACATACGAATCACGTTTCTCTAAAAATAAAGCCGTTCCACGAGGTAAAAATCACGACTGATCAAACAGCAGAATCAGGTCACGTTTCTCGGTCACAACTCCACTCGGATTGACAGCACGGAATTCAACCTCAAGCTTTTCAAAGAAAATAAAACCATATTTTATCAGGTTGAAAACAATTATGAATAAGTTTGCTTTTTTTCATTAATTTGATTCATATTCTCTTTATAAAGCAAACAAAGTGACGCTTAATATTTTACGCTAATCATATTTATGTCAGTCTTTATTACGGCTAGCTACAGAACTCGAATCTTCCCAGAACGGCATAGTATCTCTACAATATATTTGAACTCTCTAATGTAAAATTTTGACTGCTTGTTTTTCTTAAAATGATCTTTTTAAAAAACTAAAAACATTTTTCGCGTGACATATTGAGAAAGCGTGGCAAAATTATTATTTAATCCATGCCTCAAAGAATACAATTTTTAATTCGTCCCCCGCATCACAGATTAATTAAGCTCACTGAAAATGAATCATAACACGCGACTGAATCCATGGTGAATATTGAAATATTATCACGTTGTCGAGAACGCAAAAATAAACACCGGATATATTGAACAATACGCCCCCCAAGATATATTTTTTGGGGGGTGGGGGCGCATACTGCAACTCGAGTACAATTTAAATTACGTTGACAATAATGATAAGAGCTAATAAAAACGATCGCTCCGAAAGGAGCGGTTATTTACTAATAAAAACGAACGCTCCGAAAGGAGCGGTTATTTACTAATAAAAATAACTTAACTAATAAAAACGAGCGGACTGAAAGGATCCTTTCTTAGTAATAAAATAACTTACCTCTTTCCGCTATATCTGATGAAAACAAAAGGAAAGAAGTTAGTAATCCAACAGATTTATTCAAAATCGAGTATAATGAGCGGTTTGGTAAAAACATAATTAACTATTAAAAACGCATTGGAAAACATAACTTACAAACACAACTTATGCCGTAACGATAAAAAAAAATAAAACTATCATCGGATTGAATTAAAGCTTAAACATATTTCGGATCGAAATTTTATACACGGATTGAAATCCGCCAATCAGACGCGTTTTCAATCTTCCAATCACAACCGTTCTATGATGCAATGAATATTGATGACAGTTGACCGTGTAACATAAAAGCTGTGAAAAAATGTCACAACGATTTGATCGTATCCTGCACGTTGTCCTCACAAACCGCTCCTTTAGGAGCGACCAAATGTTGCGAAAGAAATGACCATTACTTCATTTAATTACTTTCATTCATTACTTTTGTTTGATGTCTATCATTACCTTTGTTTGATTTTTCTTGTTTTAAATGTGTATCTAACTTGTTTCCTTTTTTTGTTAGATGTAGCGGAAAAAGGTAAATTGTTTTTATTACTCGGAGCGATTGTTTTTAATTATGTTTTTATTAGTAAAGAACCGCTCCTTTCGGAGCGATCGTTTTTATTAGATTTTATGTTTTTATTGGTGACCCGCTCTTTATATTTTTTGTCAACTTTGATTACCTATGTTTTACACGAGTTGCAGTATGCGCCCCCACCCCTCATTTTATTTTTGTAACTGGAGATCTGTTCTAATAAAATCATGTTCGATATTTTTCAAAATGAGTATAACTTATGGTTGCTAGGAGAGACTCGGAATTGTATGAAGGTGCAACACAAAATTTTGAAGAGTATTCATTTTTACGCATTTTGCTTCGTAAAAATGAGACATAAATTATTTTTTATTCAAATTGCTCGTTAAATTGCTACAGACTAGTTTTCGTTAAAATAGTTTTCAGTAGCCATGAATCGTTTGGCAAGCTCGACAAACTCTAAATAATGTTTTCTTCTAACTTTAATAAAAGCGTTTGATGTTTCATTTGAAGCAAAATGCATTCAGTGTAAAAATTAATACTCAACAAACAAAACTTTGAGCTGCATAGCATACATTTCATTCCCTCCTCTTTCTTGCAAAATTTATTCATACCAGCAGCAGTGCTGCGGTTTCATAGTTGGCTGCACTCACACCGTATCACATGTCGGCATCAAAAAAGTCATATCGCAGTTTTTGTTTTGCATTCAAAACATCAATAGATTATGTTCTAAGTTTCAAAAATGTAATTATGTCTTTATTGCTCATAAAAGTTAAACACAACAGATTTTATGATGTTTATCTATTTTCAAATTGTCAAAGATTAGCTGAGCAAATGGAAGCCAGTAAACTGCTTACGAGCTGCACAAACAAAAATATACTTGCCGTGTTTTGATTATTAACTTTACCTTAAATACTTTTTGCTTGCCTTATTTTGAATATTGTTACATTAAAGAAGACTTTTTGATAGTCACAATCGTTTCACTCTCTATGTTTTCTTTTAACTAAAAACAAAGCGTTAGATTTTTTATTCGTTTTATTAAACGTTTTAATTGTTTGATAAAATAGCTGCTAGGCCGTTAGGAAGACCGTTAGAAAAAAGGTGTCAAACCTTTGGAATGTTTTTGTAAGTCGTTTTCATTTTGCTCATACCCGTTGAGACCGTTAGAGATAGCGTTCAAAGCGTTAGAAAAACCGTTTGCTAGCCGTTCGTTAACCGTTAGTTTTTACTCGTTAAACGGGTAACCGTTAGTGTACAAATTCCCATGGAAGGTCACCTATACATTGGAAAATACAGTGCGACTTGTCTGTCTTTTCATTTTTTTCTTTTGCCTTTCTTTTTTTCCTGGAGATAAACGTTTTCTTTACTACCATACTTACAATTGTGTTTTGTAGTATTTTCAAACTTTGGGCTCCTTTTGTAGGTACTGTATACATTGGCATAGTAACACAATTGGGTAAATGCTGTTTTTAACTTGAAAAAATACCAAAATAAACTTGACCTCGACCACCAACAAATCAAAAAGCATTTCCTCCAGCTCTTACAGAAATGCCCAAACTTTGTATATTTTTTCATTTTTAATGATTTTATTTTCCTGTTGAAATCAGGTAAACAGTAGAGGTTGATTTAACTTTGACCTTTGCAGGGTTTTGTTTTTTTGTTTTGGATGATCAGGATGGTCAAAGGAACCAATGAACGGATACTTTTGGAAAAGATTGGTTAAGTTTTTTGATGCACCCACAGGTAGCCCAAGCTTGTGATGAGTAATATATTTACCAGAGTGTAAATTATAGTGACTAAAACAAGTCAAATAAACTCTAATGGAACTTGCTGAAACTGCGTCAATAAATTACTTAGAACATCAAGAATAGACATTAAGTGTTTTTCTCAATATCTTTATTTGGATTAAAATTAAAAAATAGTACTTTCAAAAGTCTATACATTCTATCTATTTCTATACTAATAAAATTACACTATTAATGTATTACTTATCATAAGATTGGGCTACCTGTGATGTACCATGATCTGATTGATCTTGGATCAATCATTACCTCTGACAGAGATCTTCCAACTTTAAGTTTCCATCACATAGCGATGTATACTTTTTTTTAGTTTTTAATCTACTTGCCTCAAATCTTTCTAAAGACAACCATATAATTATCATTCATTTTAAAAAAGTTATCACAATGTTCTTAGGATATTATCTGATAAATTAAACCAAAGCAGCTTTGGAAATTATTAAAAAATAAAACAAGAAATAACTGGGAAAACGATTAGACCTCTTTGCTATTAAAATCCAAAATCAAATGGTTTGGAAACTTGATGGCTTTCTTTGTTCTATGTTAATGTTCTCATTTTCCCTATTGAAACATGATGTTGACCCTGTACAAATAACGATAGGCTTTGAGATAAAAATGAGCAAACGGCCAATATACTAATAAAGCATTGAACCAGGAACAAAACACCCTAACAATGACCCTGCACACATGTACAACAGTGCACTCTAACAACTTAATTGCAAAATCTAAATTTATTTAACAAATAAAGAAGCATAAGTCGTGTATTAGACTGTGATAAAACACGACGGATATTTGAGAACACGAGGGAAATATAATCCAGAGTGTTTTAATCACAGTCTAATACATGCCTTATGCTTCTTTATTTGCTTTATAATATAGATTTTACACGCCGCAAGTTGAAACAACAAAGCATACAGATCGACAAACTGACGCAATTTAATTCTCGATAGTTTCGATTCTTGTTTATTTGAAAAATCACTCTCGTTTTCAAAACTTTCTGCTGCTTTGCAGAGAACTCCATCATTAGCGTCTTCAAATAAAATGTTTTCTGCCATCTCTAACAAAAATGTTGGCAAGAGGAATGCTGGTGGCGAAAAACAATAAAACACGCTTTTTCTATGTTTTATACTCTGATAAAACATAGATTTTCGACCATTCAGAGCGCGCGTAGGGTCCTATCTATATTATAATATATTTTATATCTTTAAACGATTTCAATGACAACATAAACTTTTCTCTTAGCATTGTAAAGATTTGCCCGGTGGTCACTAACCATCCTTTTCCAATATCATACAACTGTTTATCAACTTCATATCTCATGCAATGCATCTTGGGGTCTGGTCCATCCTCTGGTGAGACTTCCACAAGTATAGGTGAGCTCAGGTGATTTGCTTGGCAAAATTCATAGAGTCTGCTTACAGAGTTTTTGTCCAAATTTACAGTAGATGATGCAGAATCAATTGTATCCCCACCAGAATCCGGCTCCGACGATGATGTCTCTTCATTTTCTAAATAAATAAAATAATTTGAAAGTTATATAGCTAAGTTCTTTCACATATAGTTCGGATTAAATTTATCAGTTACTGAACTCTCTAGATAGGCAAGATAAGTTTTTTTAACAATGCAGTTAGTTAGAAATCAATTAATACTATCCATTTTCTTAAATCATCTTTTTGGAGCCAAAAAATTTATACAATTATTTGATTTCACTACTACAATTTTTTCTAAAAATGTACTGTTTTGTTACACTGTATATACAGTACATCAGAATTTTCTTAGATTCTGATATTTTTTGTAGGTATTTCTGCAATGTGATTCAACAGCTAAAAAACTGCAATCCTAGGTTATTTATGCTGAAAGTTGCTCTTTGGATTTAATCAAATTTCAGTAATAAATTTAAATTAATATGATTAATATGTGAAGTCTATAAAGTTGGCAATACTTTCATAACAAGTACAATAATTATTGTTCATTATCAAGTTTTACAAAAGAATAAACTTTACACCATAGTGAAAAAAAATTGACTCAGTTTTTTAGGACTGACTACGGTTAAAATTTATCCTTTTATAAAATTTACAGGTCTAGAGCAAAAATGACACAAGTGACTTTTGATCAAGTTCTTGTTTCTCCCTTCCTTATCCTTATTATGTCTCATAAACCCTTGGGAGAATTTAGCCTTTCATGCAAAGTCACTTACATCGTTTTTGCAATAGACCCTTTAATTGTTCCTGTAGAAACACCGACATTAAGCATTGAATATCATTTAAGTTATTTAATTTATTATTATACATTTAATTTATGGCATTTACTGTTTAATATTATGAGTTAGAAAATAATGTTAATTTCCATTTGTCTTACCAATTTCAGGCTGCAGATTAAATAGTTCATTTACTGCTTTCAATGCAGATTTCTTTTTGGCAAGTTTTTTACTGGATCCGTAACCTACGCCAAATTCCTTGTCACCGACAGTAACTCGAAATGCATACACTCTCTTATGATCTGGGCCAAAATAACCAAGGTCTTCAAATTCCATCTGTTGATATTAAGAAATAAGAAATACTTTATTTAACATCAACTGCGAAGAAAGTGGTTGCCCATTCTTCCTAGCCAGAGGCTAATGTTTAATACCTCAATGGCTCAGATCTTGGTGTGAAAGTTGACTTTAAATATTTTCCATAGAGGACAAGACGTCACTTTTTCAAAGTTGACTGAGAGGGTAGAACAAAACCTGGAAAGTGAGGAACTAGACTAAAGAACCTTCATGATAATTGGGATTACAGAGACATCAAGAGTTCTAAATTCATACAGAATTTTCCACTGGATATAATTTAAAGCCTATTTATAATACAGATAGGACCCCACACGCGCTCTGATTGGTAGAAAATCTATGTTTTATCAGAGTATACAACATAGAAAAAGCGTGTTTTATTGTTTTTCAGAGCGCGCGTAGTAAATATAAGGGTTGATTATAGTGACTAACCTTTGTTTTCCTTCTTTGACAAAATTCATTTAAGGCTATGACTGGGTCCCCTGTGGACCCATAAGATGGTGTTCTCTCTCCAGACAAATCCTTTTCATCATCATTACCATAAAGAGAGTTAGTCTCTTCTTCCTTGATAAACTCTAGTTACAAAGCATGAACACACTCAGGTACTTTTCAAGTGAAGAGCTAAGTGTTACATTAACTACTCATTTCCTCTATATCTGGAGTTTGTGTGTAGTTCTGGGAGACCCCCTTCAGTGGTATATAGTTACAATTAATATAAAGACACAATCATTCTCTCACAAGATTTTAAGAAACGTTTTATAGTTTTCAAGTGATATTTGTACATACTTATAGCCTAACTATGCTATCATTTTAAACTTCTTCGACATTCATACTGAAGATGAAATATGTAACACTGAAACATGACTCTCAATAAATTTCCAAGATTAACATTTGCAGTCATTACTCTGATACTATAATAAAAACCCTTGACTTTTTAATCTCTTTGCCTTGTCAAGGTTGTTGATCTACTTTCTAAGCCTTCCCTTCAAGTTATCTGGTTGCCGATAGCTATAGCAACTCCATATAGATCAAAACGAACAAGATTTCTACCTAGACATAATACTTCCTTTTTTATTTCTCCCAAAGCAAACTGGTAGCTTTTGCAAGGACTTCACTGTTCTCTGTTACGAATTCCAAAAGTCAATTCTAGATATTGTCTAGATTAATAGTTTCTGCTTTTCTTACATCTGCAGCAGACATTAAGGTCCTTCTCATTATCCCCACAGGTTAACTTCAAGGTAATTGAAGCTTCTTTCAGTGCCAGTCTACTACATTTAGACCCTTCATCAAACTAACAAGGTCACCACTTTAATCCAGTCATTTATAACTCGTAGTCAAATACGACCATAAACACAAATGGCTTAGAAGCGAGGCAGTGAATCCAATGGTGGTCAATGCAGGCATGAAAGCCCCTCCCACATATTGGCTACCACTCGTCAGATGGTGCTCTGGCTGCATATTCAGCTTGTGCCTTTTGTCCCTTGTGTTTCTTGTTGGTGGTGCCTATTCTTTGATCTTGGTTCTCAGATCACGTCCACTGTCGATCACGCTTTGCCAGGCTAATTTTTTGGCAACTGTCAGCAGCTGCACTCTCCAATATAGTGGTATCAGTATTTAAGGTAAATTCTGAGGGAGTCTATGCAGCACTTGCACTGGCTACCAAGCTCAGCTCACCATTCATAAGTTAGTTTGGGATCCTTAAACCATGCATTCGAGAAAGACATGTCCTGGCAGCCCATCATGTATGAACCTTGTGCAAGGTGGTGATGAGGCTTGGGAGTTCTGCTCTCACTAGATATAAACTCAGGGATCTTGTCTAGCCAGAGGATGTTGAGGATACCACAAAGGATGTACATATGATGGCCTTGTCAAACTAGCTAAAGACACAAAAGATAACACCTTTGCTCGCATTAGTGGATCTTAATTTACATCCATTCTTGCCAAAATTGTTTTGTGCTTTGTGGCATACTTTCTTTAAGCACCACTAATAAATATTAATTACAGAGGATAACTGGTTGTGGAACATCAAAGCTCCTTTAACAACAAGAAAGCTTTTGACCCAATGACAAACACAGAACTCGGACAAAAATGTTTATCAAAAACTATCAGAAATATCTCTTCCAAGAGCAGGTATATGTATATCAGAAAGGGACCATAATTTAGTGAAAGACTATCAGGGCTATGGCATATTAGATATTCATTCTGATTTGATCGACATTTCCATCAAGTTGCCCACCTAGTTTATGAAACTGCTTGATAAGATCCTTTGTATAGTGTTATTGCATCAGCATTTCCAGAAGTAGCAAAAGCCCAAAGGTCACTAACAACTTGAACTTTTGAACTACTGTTGTAAAACTCTTGCATTACTCTTGCAATGATCTTGTATTACTATTGCATTACCCCTGTATTACTCTTGCATTACCCTTGCATTCTTCTTGTATTACTCTTGTTTTGCTCTTGCATTAATCTTGCATTACTCTTATATTACTCTTGCATTACCCTTGCATTTCTCTTGCATTACTCTTGCACTGCTCTTGTAATACTCTTGTATTACTCTTGCATTACTCTTGTATTACTCGTGCATTGCTCTTGTAATACTCTTGTATTACTCTTGCATTACCCTTGTATTACTTTTCCACTACTCTTGTAGTATTCTTGCATTAACCTTGTATTACTCTTTCATTAATCTTGCATTAATTACTCTTGTATTACTCTTGCATTACCCTTGTATTACTCTTGTATTACTCTTGCATTGCTCTTGTATTACTCTTGCATTGCTCTTGTATTATTCTTGCATTACTCTTGTATTATTCTTGCATTACTCTTACATTGCTCTTGTATAACTCTTTCATTACTCTTGTAATATTCTGTAATACTCTTGTACTACTCTTGTATTGCTTTTGCATTACTCTTGTATTACTCTTGTATTACTCTTGCATTGCTCTTGTATTACTCTTGCATTACTCTTGTATTATTCTTGCATTGCTCCTGTATAACACTTTCATTACTCTTGTAATATTCTGTAATACTCTTGTACTACTCTTGTATTGCTCTTGCATTACTCTTGTAATATGCTTGTATTACCCTTGCATTACTCTTGCATTACTCAAGATTGCATTACTCTTGTATTACTCTTGCATTGCTCTTGTGTTACTCTTGTATTACTCTTGTATTATTCTTGCATTACTCTTGCATTGCTCTTGTATAACTCTTTCATTACTCTTGTAATATTCTGTAATACTCTTGTACTACTCTTGTGTTGCTCTTGCATTACTCTTGTAATATGCTTGTATTACCCTTGCATTACTCTTGTATTACTCTTACATTGCTCTTGTATTACTCTTGCATTACTCTTGTATTATTCTTCCATTACTCTTGCATTGCTCTTGTATAATTCTTTTATTACTCTTGTAATATTCTGCAATAGTTTTGTACTACTCTTGTATTGCTCTTGCATTACTCTTATAATATGCTTGTATTACTCTTGCATTACTCTTGTATTACCCTTGTATTACTCTTGTATTACTTTTGCATTGCTCTTGTATAACTCTTGCATTGCTCTTGTATTACTCTTGCATTAACCTTGTATTATTCTTGCATTACTCTTGCATTGCTCTTGTATAATTCTTTCATTACTCTTGTAATATTCTGTAATACTCTTGTACTACTCCTGTATTGCTCTTGCATTACTCTTGTAATATGCTTGTATTACCCTCGCACTACCCTTGCATTACTCAAGATTGAATTACTCTTGTATTACTCTTGTATTGCTCTTGTATTACTCTTGTATTGCTCTTGTATTACTCTTGCATTACTCTTGTATTGTTCGTGCATTACTTTTGCATTGCTCTTGTATAACTCTTTCATTACTCTTGTAATATTCTGTAATACTCTTGTACTACTCTTGTATTGCACTTGCATTACTCTTGTAATATGCTTGTATTACCCTTGCATTATTCTTGTTTTACTCTTGTATTACCCTTGTATTACTCTTGCATTGCTTTTGTATTACTCTTGCATTGCTTTTGTATTACTCTTGCATTACTCTTGTATTACTGTTGCATTATTCTAGATTACTCTTGTATTGCTCTTGAATTACTTTTGTATTACCTTTTGTATTACCTTTTGTATTACTCTTGTATTGCTCTTGTATTACTCTTGCATTGCTCTTGTATTACTCTTGCATTACTCTAGCATTACTCTTGTATAGCTCTTGTATTACTTTTGCATTGCTTTTGTATTACTCTTGCATTACTCTTGTATTACTCTTGCATTAATCTTGTATTATTCTTGCATTACTCTTGCATTGCTCTTGTATAACACTTTCATTACTCTTGTAATATTCTGTAATACTCTTGTACTACTCTTGTATTGCTCTTGCATTACTTTTGTAATATGCTTGTATTACCCTTGCACTACCCTTGCATTACTCAAGATTGCATTACTCTTGTATTACTCTTGTATTACTCTTGTATTACTCTTGTATTGCTCTTGTATTACTCTTGCATTACTCTTGTATTACTCTTGCATTACTCTTGTATTACTCTTGCATTACTCTAGCATTACTCTTGAATTGCTCTTGAATTACTCTTGTATTACCTTTTGTATTGCTCTTGCGTTACTGCTGTATTGCTTTTGCATTAATTTTGTATTACTCTTGTATTACTTCTGCATTACTCTGGTATTCACGTAGCATTGGTCTTTTATAACTCTTGCATTACTCTTGTATTACCCTTGTATTACTTTTGTATTACTCCTGCATTGCTCTGGTATTACTCTTGTATTATTCTTGCATTGCCCTTGTATTACTCTTGTATTACCCTTGTATAACTCTTACATTACTCTTGCATTACTCTTGTATTACTATTGCATTACTCTTGAATTACCTTTTGTATTACTCTTGCATTAATTTTGTATTGCTCTTGCATTACTTTTGTATTACTCTAGCATTACTCTTGTATTACTCTTGCATTGCTCTTGTATTACTCTTGCATTACTGTTGTATTGCTCTTCCATTAATTTTGTATTGCTCTTGCATTACTCTAGCATTACTGTTGTATTGCTCTAACATTACTCTGGTATTACTGTAGCATTGGTCTTTTATTACTCTTGTTTTACTCTTGTATTACTCTTGCATTGCTCTTGTAGTACTCTTGCATTGCTCTTGTATTGCTCTTGCATTACTCTTGTATTACCCTTGAATTTGCTTGCATTACTTTTGCATTTCTCTTGTATTACTCCTGTATTACTCCTGTATATACTCTTGCATTATTCTTGCATTACTCCTGTACTACTCGTGTACTACTCTTGTATTACTCTTGCATTAATTGAGCACATACTTTGCAGGTATAGTGTTACAAGTTATAGCTCCACGATATAGTGAATTCTCAGTATGCATTGTTGTGAACTCTGGTGATACGTGCCATTTCAAACTGCAGACATTGTGCATAACACAACAGAATTTGCCTGTTATATGGCAATCAAGCACAACTTCATTGTCAAGTGAAAATCTTGTGTTAAGGATTTTGTACCATTTTATATTGATGTCTCATCAACTTTATCATTATACTCTTTTCCCTACTGCATTCAGACTTTAAAAAAACCTTTCATGGGTTTCTCTCCTCAAAATACAACTGATGTTTTGGATTGATGTAATATTTGCAAAGTTTTCTTGTGTCTTATGAGTGCCTACAGGGCTCAAAATTGCGACCGATTCGCTTGCATTTACCACTAGACATTTCCTTTTGTGACTAAAACTTGAACAGTGGTCACAACTTTGTTATTAACTGTTGACTAAAATTTTACAACCAGTCACAACGAGCCTGGCCTACTGTTTCAGCTAAATTTCTTGTCCCTTAATTTTTGTCATTGAGCCTTCAAATGCCACATAATTGTATTAAGTACAGTTATGCTGTTTGCAATGGCTTTTGCAGTAACGAAGCACTTTGTGTTTTTTAAAAACAAGTACAGTACCACCTTTCCATCATTATGATCATCAAGATTGTCATCATCATCATTTAGCATGTTTCTAGTTTCCCATCATTATGATCATCAAAATTGTCATCATCGTCATTTAGCATGTTTCTAGTTTCCCATCATTATGATCAAGATTGTCATCATCATCATTTAGCATGTTTCTAGTTTCCCATCATTATGATCATCAAGATTGTCATCATCATCATTTAGCATGTTTCTAGTTTCCCATCATTATTATCATCAAGATTGTCATCATCATCATTTAGCATGTTTCTAGTTTCCCATTTGGACATTGACAGAGTTTGTAAGATCTCTGCTTTCCAGTCACAAGGTCTCCAGCTTTTTTTAGCTTTTAGCTATTTTCCCACTCAGGACTAGGGTTGGATGTTGTGATGTTCAACTTCCTAGTGTCTTCTTCCACTACCAATATTGACTGCATTTCTACCTTCCACATCCAAGTCAATCGTTCTTTTAAGTATACTATTCTCATTTCTACATTTGACATGACCAAACCATATCAACCTCATCTTAATTACTCTATGTTCAAGACTCTCTTCATTAGTAATCCTGTCCTGCCATCCTACTCTTGATTAGCAATATCACCATCTTCTTCTTCTTTGTTTGTCATCAACATTCATCATCATCTTTGTTCATAATCATCATCATCATTTTTATCACCATCATCTTTTTCTTCTTTGTTCATCATCATCATCTTTGTATACCATCACCATCTTTGTTTATCATTATTATCTTTGTTTATCACATCTTTGTTCCTCCTCCTCCTCATCTTTGTTTATCATCATCATCTTTGTTTATCAACATCATCTTTTTCTTTGTTCATCATCACCATCATCATTATCTTTGTTTATCACCATCATTTTTGTTACTCCTTCTCCTCATCATCTGTTTATCATCATTATCTTTGTTTATCACCATCATCTTTGTTCCTCGTCATCATCATCATCATCTTTGCTTATCATCATATCTTTGTTTATCTTCACCATCTTTATCACCATCATCTTTGTTCATCATCATTTTTGTTCATCATCATCTTTGTTTAACATCACTGTTTATCACCATCACCATCATCATTACCATCTTTGTTTATCACCATCATATCATCATCTTTTTTCATCATCTTTTTTGTTTATCATCACCATCTTTGTTTATCATCATCAACATCATAATCATCAAGATCTTCGCTTATCATCATCATCATCATCTTTTTTTATCATCACCATCATTATCTTTCTTTATCATCATTTTTGTTTATTACCATCATCATAACCTTATTATTATTACTACTATAATTATTATTATTTGTTTATCATCATTATCTTTGTTTAACACCATCATCTTCTTCTTTGTTCATCATCATCATTATCTTTGTTAATCATCATCATTTTTGTTCCTCCTTTTCCTCATCACCTTTGTTTATTATCATTATCTTTGTTTATCACCATCATCTTTGTTCCTCCTCCTCCTCATCTTTGTTTATCATCTTTATCACCATCATCTTTGTTCATCATCATCACCAACATCTTTTTGTTCACCATCATCATCTTTGTTTAACATATTCATCATCATCATCATCTTTGTTCATCACCATCACCATCACCATCATCATATTTGTTTATCACCATTATATCATCATCAGCTTTTTTTATCATCTTTTTTGTTCATCATCACCATCTTTGTTCATCATCATCATCACCATCTTTGGATATCATCATCATCATCTTTGTTTATCATCATCTTTGTTAATCAGTATCATCTTTATCATTATCATGATCACATCATGATTATCATCATCATCATCAGATTTGTTTATCATCATCTTTTTTTTGTTCATCATTATCAAGTTTGTTTCTCATCACCATCATCTTCGATTGTATGTGTTGTTCCCTGGAAAGGGATGAAGTGTGGGGAAGCGCAGAACAAAACTTACAAGAGGGGTGTGCTCATTCCCAACAAACTACACTTGTAAAGTTTACATTAAATTTTTAGAGAAAAAATAGCCAGTGGTAAACTAGTAAACGTACATACATGCATACATAAAATCCATACATATACTGGTACATATTTTATTCTCAAGATGCAAATAAAGACATAAAAGAAATGAAAAGTAAATGCACCCTGAAGGGAAGTTAAGAGGTTGGCCCTATTTGACAACTCCCAAAAACTAATATAATAATAAATCGATAAAATACGAGGTGTATTTTGAGGCTTTTCTTGAACACACCAATGTTTTCTGCTTCTACAGTTTCTTTTGGGAGATTTTTCCATAGTTTTATAATAATTCTAATAAAATAGGAGTGCTTATAGCAGTTGATTCTTGCTGGTTTGATGTACAATTTGAAACTATGATTTGATCTAGTACTAAAAAGTTTGGTTAATTCAAAATAGTCAACAAAATTTATATTCTTGCTGATTTCGAAGACTACATTGTAGCATTTTATCAAGCTAAGGTTGTCATGATATAAGGAAAGCGTTGGCTAGTTGAGCAATGTATATCTATCTTGTTCATAGGACATTTTTCCTCAACCTTAATTTAAGGTGAGTTTGGACACTCTTCTTTGAACTTTCTCTATAGCGTGAATGTTTCTTTACGAGGTGTGGGCTCCACACTGGCGCTGGGTACTCCAGAATAGGTCTTTCTAGTGACTTGTACAATATTGAAAAAATGTCCCGATTTGCCATGTCAACAGTTCTTTTGATAATCCCTAAAACTTTGTTGGCTTTATTAATTGTAATTACAATATGCTTGTTCCTCCATAAATTTTAGAACCAATAAGCATGTTTCCCTTAACACCGTATCTACATTTAGTTTTAGTAGAAGACGCTCGTGGGGAACACTGTCGAAGGCTTTTGCCAAGTCGAGGAAAATTACATTCGGTTAGGATCGAGTTGTTTCTAGACTACGCCCAGTTGTGAAAAGTAGATAGGAGCTGTGTGACAGAAGATCTACCTCTGAGATATGCAAACTGATGTTCATTTAGTATTTTTTAGATTATTCCAGAATTTAATAACTCTGTCACACAAAATTTTTTAGCCAATCTTGCATTACAATGAACGTCAACAATATCTAATGGTAGTTTCCATTTTGTGCTTACTTCCTTTGTTATGAATTGGTGAAATATCTGCTGACTTCCAATCATCCAGAACCGCACCCGTAGAAAAGGATTTATTTTGAAGAGCTCTAATTGGTGGTGCTAGTTCATTTGCACAAACTTGAAGAATGCGTGATGGAATGTAATCTGGCCCAGGAGATTTGTTAGGTTTGAGTGCTTGGAGGTATTTCACAACTTACTTGAACAATGAATGATTTTTAATATAAGGTTAAATGGACCAAAAATGTGGAACTCAGTTGAAGAACATGTCAAACAATTAAGCTTTAATTCTTTTAAAGACAAAATGAAGGATTATTACATTACTTCATATTAGTCAAAGAATTATAATTATTATAATTCATTTGCTGCAGATATACTATTTCCTCTTTAGTATGATCATGAAAGTGTGCTCATGTGTGTGTGAGTCTACTCATGTGTGTGTGTGTGTGTGTGTGTGTGTGTGTGTGTGCATGCGACAACCATTTTTTCACTGTTAAAATTTTCCACTTTAAGGTCTGCCTTCCTGGTACTTTAGCTTTCAAGTTATTCCAGGAAGACAGTACCCTTTCAAAATTATTATTACTATAGTGTACATATTAACAAAATATATAACTATAAATTGTAAATTAAGTACCTCATCTGTAAATCACATATTGTAAATCAATTAAGGGTAAATAAATGTCTTGTCTTGTCTTGTAGTTCAACTCCAGTAAACTATCATAATCCTCAACTGTAAACACTGATGAAAAATATGAGTTCATACTACAAGCAACACTATAGTTGTCGGTTAAAGCAGATTTGCCAACTGTCAAAGATACAAGGTTGTTAGTGCCTTTTCGCTTAGATTTTATGTACTTCCAGAACAGTTTGAGTTCCCATTTCCATAAATTATTCTTTTAACTCTTGTGCTTGTTCGCTAATATGCTTCCATCGAGCTTGATTGCATTTTCTTTTTAGTGAGTTGTTCAAATTTTGATATCTTGTCCAGACATTCTCGTTGTTTTTTCTTTTAGCTTTCTTGTATAATACATTTTTCTTTCGACATAGTATTAGTAATTCTTTCGTGATCCAAGGAGCGTTTGGTTTCTTTTTAGTTTTTATCATATTTTGGATACATTCATTAATGGCAGCAAATAGTAAATCCTTCCATGAGGACCAGTTTAGGTTGTTGGCATTGTCCCAAAATGCACAGTCCCATTTAGTTACCTCTAGACAGGTAGAGACTTCAAATGTGTCCAGTCGGCTTTCTTGTAGGAATAAACCTGCAGATGTCTTCGATGGGCATACTTAATCATTGAAAGTTACCAGTCACCAGTAAAACATTCAAAACTGTTTTCAGTAAGTTTCTCTTTTTCTAAGATGTGTATTTTACATTTTTCCACTAAAATTAATTGTTACATTAACTTTTTAAAACAACAGGAATTTTAAAAAAAACTGAAAATCTTAAAGAAAAACACCACCTTGTCCTGCAGCAGGTTGCCAATGAATAAGCTCTTTTAGGGCACAAACAGCAGCCATTTTTCTAGCAATCTTTTTCTTTAATGCTTTCTCAGGACCAAATCTTTTATCGCCAACTAAAACATGGGCTTCAAATACACCCGGAGCTCGGCATGGGATATCTTCAAACTTTACCTTAAAAAGTTAAATATTATAGACATTTTTAGTTCAACTGCTTGGCCGCTGTATTAAAAGAACAATTACTTACTTTATATATTACTAAATACTTTAAAAAAACTGTAACTAAAATGCTATATTTATGTCAATTGCAATATAAGTGGTTGCCCATTCTTTCTAGCCAGACTCAGCTGGTGGAAGGGGGAATGAATGTTTCTTGAAAAATAAAAATGTTTTCATGAACCAAAAAATTAGACAGTAGAAAATGGAAAATAACATTTCACAGACTACCTTGAGATCATGTTTCTCAAAAAATTAAATGTTCTTTTCACATTTCTCAATCAATTAAAAAATCAAAGCTTAAGAAAATAAAATTAAATCTTAATAAATGCTCCAGCAAATTTGATTGTCTTCTATACAAAATGTTCCTTATTTGAGAGCACAAACAGTGTCTTAAATATTCAAAGTGATTCAATAAAAGCAAAACTCTTCACCTAGCCTCAATAGACTACAAACTTGAACATTAATAATCTTGTTATCTGTTAAATATTATATTTTGTCCTGATGATGGTGTCATGAGGACACCGAAACATTGTGATGCTACCTGTAACTTTCATAATCAAATCAATAACATTATCATATACCTGATAGGAATGATGATGATTATGATAATAATAATAATAATAATAATATTAATAATAATAATAATAATAATAATAATAATAATATATAAACAAAACTTACCTCAATTCGATGTTTCTGACTATATTCATTTAAAACCATTACAGGATCCCTATCAGATGATAATGAGAGCTGTGAAGTCTTCTTTTTACCTCTAGGTTTTGTTGGCATTTGAAGACAATGTTCATGTGACTGAAATCCAGGAGCTAATATCTCCAGACTGAGGTTTTGAAGCTGACTTTCACCAGGGCATAATTTACCATTTTGTCCACTCTCTGTTAGAAAAACTTAACACGCTTAATATTTAAATACAATCATAAGAATGGAAAAACCCCTCCCCCATCCATCAGAGAGAACTTTAATTGGATTTTATTGTTGATAAAAAAATAGTTATAAACTGAAATTATTTTCTGCCAGATATCATTTCCCGTTGTTTTTACGTGATGAAAATGCTGATTTTTGCCTTAAATGTGTCTGCCATCTGCACAGCCAAAATACCATGTGACTTCTGCCTGAGTTGTCATGTGCATTGTTTGCAATTTTTCCTTGAGGAAAAAAAAACAGCAATGGATAGTAAAACGAAGAAACATAGTGGAGGATATTGCATGTCCAAAGCACTGAATAAAGAAATCTGTCAAAATACCAGCTATACTGATGGGATATGAATGCAAGTTGCAAAAAAAAATGTGATGTCTTATCTGGCACCCAGACTCCAGACAAACTTTTACTTCAAATTTGTGTTTTCAAGACCCAAAGAACCGTGGTTAGAGTTTGTTTTTTTTGACGACTTTTAAAAGGAGCAACTGCTATATACTCTTCCACGACCCTGCCACTATTGTTCTCGATTTAACCGCGCATTATTTTTTAATAAACGACGGATGCGCAGGAATAAATTATCTACGGTGGTAGGACTCACCTGCATCTTTACCATGCTGACATTGAATCGACAACTCTTTCAACGCCCGGTCAGCCGCAAATTCTTTAGCTTCTTTTTTCGTAGTCGAAGTAGCTGGCCCAAAAATTAGTTCTCCTACCATTGCTTTTGCAGTAAACCCATCTTCAGGACAATTGCCATTCATTACCTCAAATTGAACAGGTAAACCTGCCTGGTCTCCGTACTCCTTTAGTGCAGCGCGAGCATTTGACCGGGAGTTTACATTGAACATTACACCTTGAAAAACAAAAGTCCGTGGCTCTTTTACAACTTGAGATGATAAACTACAGCAGCATCAACAGAAATGAGCAAGAACTTTAACTCAAAAAGAAAATAGCAACTCTTAAAAACCCCATTTTTTTCACCTGCATGGGAAATCACTCATGGCTGCTCAGTCTCAGTCTCCCTCTCCGTCAGCCCTTGTCAGCAGTAACTGAGAAGATAATGAAAATAAGAAATGATGGGAGGGGAGGGTAGTTATAGTCTTACATATGGGGTGTATAATAATTTCTTCACAATTAGCATAATTCTTGAAAAATATTTGATTTTAACTCTATCAAAAATTCAAGTTTTCAAACACATCAGCACAAAAAATTTACATTTAAAGACTAAAGACCTTGCAAATCTTTAAATATCATAATTACCGATAGTTTACACTAATCTGGCAAGCCCTTGGGGCTCCCCCAAATATTTTGATAACAGGTTCCATGATACATTAAAGATTCAGGTTCATATTGTAAAAACTGAGGATTATAACCATAAAAAAAGTTTGCATCCCTGTCAAAGTTATATTATTTCCTGAAAGATAGAACAATGACATCTTCAACTTATTTTATTTTTAGTCAAAACATTGTGTTCATTCACGGGCAGCAGAAGCAAAAGAAATTATTTTGGGGCATAACAAAAATTGCATTTTGCAAAAAGTTCATTATGAACTTATAATGGGGGCCTGGCCTTCTAACCAAATTATTGAGGGACCAGTGCCTTCTCATC
>JAOTRI020159204.1:0-20129 GCA_028564885.2 Zoanthus sanctaehelenae
CAGAAATGCGGGCGTGATGCGTGAATGAGTAAAAAAAGCGTGAACTTCACGCCAAATGCGTGAAGCTTGGCAGGTCTGCCTGAATTACTGATCATGAAAGTTTGCATTTTTCCTCCGGCAGTGCTCCTATGGCCTTACCTCACTGAGCTCTTTTTAAGGTCTTTAAAGACATTATATTATATGTAAAGCGAATGAAAGAGAGTTTTTGGTTGAAGCCAAATCTCTGCAATTTTTACAAAGCGTTTGCGAGCACCTTCGCCACACCTCTGGATCTACCGTTGTTGTTCACAACTTTTGATGTCATTTTGTTGCATGTACATATTTGTAATAGATTCTTTTAAAAAAGGTGTGATCTTAGTTGCCATGGAAAGCGATTATTTGCTTTTGCATTATTATTTGTTAAACAATAAATAAATCGTTTATTTATTGTTTAACAAACAATAGGTAACGTCAGTATAAAGATTAGCTGCCTTCTCAACATTTGAGACTCAACGGAGTCCAAGTTACCTGCTAACCGCAAAATTCTGCATCGGTAGGGTAGACTGGGGCGATTCAATGAAAACAGGTTTTACCGGTATCGGAGTAATTGACCAATCAACGTTTGTTACTCAAAGCCTTCCTTCGTTACGCCAGCATCTTTAGTTTGCCTGCTCGAGCGTGTTCCGCGTGTTCGATGTTTCAAGGGAAAAGTAATTTTTTGCCACTTTTATATTGAGTTTACTATAAAAACTCTTTCACCATTTCGTCCAAAGAAAACGACAGTTTTTTGTGCGTGGATCCTGCGGTGAAGGTAGGTGAAAAAATATATTTTCTTGGCCAAAAACAAAGAGGTAAAAATACGTACGAAAATGGCGGACTCGTTTAACTAACCATGTCTGTCTCTGTTTTAGGGTGGTCACACCGCACTGATTATTTCAAACCTTGAGGTAGACAACCTCAAGAAGGAGAAATTCGAGTTTACCTTCAACATTGCTTCAGACCCAAGCTAGCATTTGCTAAGGGTGTATAAAGGTGTGATTGTCGTGTAAGTACCTTAAAATGTATTTCACAATTTATTGTGAAATTTATTTTCTCTAAACTTTTCTACTTAGAGTAGAAATTAGTCACTTTCTCGTCGGTTAAATCAAAAGTAAAAATATTTTGAGAAAAAGTTCTGCGTATTTTGTACACTGAATAAATAACTTATATACGTTGATAAATCAGATAAGTTATTCATTAATATACTATTAACCGAGGGATAATCCTGGAAGATAATTTGTTATAGATGCTAATATTTTATGCTCAGTTTCAGTTGTGAAATAACAGCCAAGAAAAGTTCTGTCAATTTTGTGCGAAAATAATTTTGGTTTCACAATTCGTTATAAAAATTATTAAGATTAAGCGCGTGTTCAGTTAGTAATTTTAGTGTTTCTTTTGTTTCGTGATGGGAAATCTTACGAAATAGATGATTACAGCAGAAAATTTGTCAAGTTATATTATCGTTCAATTTAGTCAAAGGTGCTTTGTGATATATTTTGGGCCAAATAAAAAAGATTTGAGCTTCCTATTCCACTCCTCTTAGTCTAAATAGGTACGTTAGGATTTCTATATTTCTGAATTAATTTATTTTTTTGCTTTTTATAGCAACAGAAGCTTGAAAACTTACAATTGTAAGTCAAAACAACTAATAGATGTAAATTTGCACGTGTTACAACACAGGAAATGTTACAAAAATATATTGATTCCAAGCGATTATTAGTCTTAAAAATAAAATTAGTTTATAAATTACATTGTAATATAGATAAGAACCTGCATTTGCTCTGATTGGTTGAAAATCTCTTTTATCTATATTAACAATAACCATAAAGCAAATAAGGAAGTCTTAAGCCATATGTTTCATAGTGAATAAAACACATCGACCTTGTAATGTAGAAAACATGAGCCACTTTCCTTTGTTATGTGTTCTGAAATGCCTGTTGTGTTTTATCACAGTCTAATACACCTCTTAAGCTTGTTAAATAAATTTAAAGAAGAGAATCTGAATAAATTATTACTTCTAAAAGAATAAAATATAGAAATAAATTGCCTTGAAACGATGCTGTGATAAGAAGTCTCAGTTTGAATGCAAGCCTGCAATAACTTTTGCTAGCATGATGACTACTGCAAAATTTAAACCCAGAAATTGAAGGGTCTAGTACTAGTTACTTTTGATCAAGTTCTTGTCTCTCTCTACATTATCCCTATTATTTCTTTCAAACCCTTGGGAGAATTAAGCTTTTCATTCAAAGTCAAGTTGTTGCCCTAGTCCCTATATTATGTAGACAACATTTAGAGGAGCATGGGGGCTATTATTTTGGGTAGAGGAGACAGACACAAAACGTCTGACTTGAAAGAAGTTTTGTGTTATCTTTCTTTTCATAGGTTCAAAAATCTGTCTCTGCAACATATAAAGTAGAAACTAGATATCCTAATTTTGGAAGTTTAGGTCTTACAGTGATCTTACATTTAAATTTTAACCCAGAATGTAAGATTTAAAAAATTTACTCGTGTCCCAACGTCCAAATTTAAAGGTTAATAAGGGATAAACAGAACATGATCATTTTATTTGTTTATAGCCTTGAGTACTAACCACCATGAAACATCACATTGGACAAGATCTTGCTGTAGATGTTGTTGGGGACGATGTGTCTCATCATGACATTGTCAGGGAGAAAGTTGATGCTGCTGGGAGGGAGGTTTGTATGAATACTTCCATTGTGTTCAGTTTGTTTTAATAGGTTGAAATTTAGTAGGGTAGAGTGTTTATAGCAATTTTCATAGAACACGCAAATGCTGGATTTTTGTTAACTCTTTCAGTCCCATTGGAACTTGAAGAGACCTTTAGGTCTGACTATGAGAACGTGTACAAGATGTTGAACATGCGTGCACTCTAACCAACAAACTCTTTGTCTTGAAACAGGACAAGATTTCCAGCAAAAGTCATCTTCTCGACAACAAGTTTACTGGTTAGAGTGTGCACACATACAAAATCTTTTACTCGTTCTCTTGGTTGGATAAAAAGGTCTTTATTAAGTTCTCACAACTTGAGCACATACTTTTCATTGAACAAGTTTGAGAGATTTTCACTTTTAATCTTCAGTAGTTTTCTTTCTTTGATCAGTTCTCATTTTCTCATTACCAAATGTCTTATTTTGTATTTGTTATGTAAGCACTTGAGTATTAATAACTGATTAGGAGTGAAAGGTGAAAATGATTTAAATTAAAAATTGAAACAGTTCCTAAGTTATATAAGAATTTATTTAACTTTTTCAGGATCATGATGACGCCTTCTACTTAGTAGATTTGGCTGATATACTCCTGAAGCACAAACAGGTACATTTTACACTACCCATTCTCTCCTTAGTTTCTTTCTGCACAAAGGCTAAGTCAAAAAATGTGTTAAATTTCCTATTTCTGTTATTTTTAGTTGGGTATCATTTATGCAACCTCATATACAGGCTCGTTTCATTTTGAATGTACAAAAATTAAAAATTTGGAACCTTTTCTGCTGATCATAAATAACATAAAATAAACTAATACCTCTAACAGGAGTATTCCTACATCTCGAACTTGATTTTGAACAAACTTTAGCAGCTTCAATGCATGTTTTGAAGTATTTCATATCTTGTTTGGTTACAGGTATAGACTGCCTGTTGCTACATTGAATATTTTATAGAACAATGTTAGCACAAAGGGACTTCCTTTCAAGATAGAATAGATTCATACTTGAGCAGAGTACAGACTACTGCAGAGTCTGTTACTTGTATAAAGTCATGTGCAGTAGTTACGGCTATATTGTGACATCTCTTGATGCATAAAACTTTATATTATTATAAAGTTTTATGCATCAAGAGATGTCACATTAATATAGCTTTTGTGTTGTATTCACCAAATATTTACCACCATTTTAAAAAATAAATTGTTTTGTACATTTAAATGGTTGGACCCAAATAAAATGTTGTTGCTTTATTTGTTGGTTTATCAAGAAACTCTTAAATGTGGCTGTTTATCCAACCTTTTGCCAGACCAACTAATTATGAGTTGGGGCAAGGACCTGGCCTGCCATCATTTTCAGTGCTCCAAGCTTAGCTATTTTGTAAAAAAGAAAAGAATGGCTTTCATTTTTGATCTTGTGGGCCCAGTTGTTCAGAAGCCGATTAGCACTAACCCAACGTCAAATGTTTAACCCACCATTTTGTTTCCAATCTTGCAAGGAGAGATTTTAACTGTAATTTTGGGATTTAGAAGACTTATCCTAGAAAAGGCCAAACAGTATTCGTAAACAGCCATTTGCCTTTTCTTAAAATTCCTGTTTGAATTTTAGCTTAACCCAGGGTTAAATTTAACTAGCCTTTGAACAACTGGGCCCTGGAATTCAACTAAAAACAACCTAAAATGCAGACATGGAGGTCATGAAATTGGTGACTGTTCTGACAGTTTTGTCACTTATTATTTAATCTACTGTATTTGCCATAGCGACCAAAAGTGTGCAGCTTGGAGTGCTGCCTTTTCCCAAATGAAAAAAAAATACAATTTAACAAAAAGCAAAATTATATGTATTAAATGACTACAAAATTATGTTTTGATAATTAGTGTGATGGTAGCCAGCTGTCTCAGTTTGTATGTATGTTCCCACTTAAATTTTTGTTTTTGATCTTCTGTTTATTGTATTAAATGATTGTCATTTTTTTGTGTTCTTAGTGGGTCTCTCTGTTACCTAGAGTGGAACCATTTTATGGTAAGTTTCATCCTTGTGTTGAATAAAATTTATTTGAGTTTTAAATCGAATTTTAACCTAGGTTTATTTGTATTGATTACTTATCAATAAGCTAGTTTTTTTGATAAAGTAGATGATACATCATTTTATTTGTATGTTTCTTTGTTAATCATATACCTGAAAAAATTACTTGATTCTAATTGGTTAAGAGCAGTGCTATTACTTTTAATTCTGTGCAAAAATTTGTAATTCTGTGCAGAAATTCATAATTTCGTGCAATTACAACTTCTAAAATTAAAATAATAAACAATCGAAGCTGATAAGCCAATCAAAAAGCAGATGATTCTATGACAACAATGGAGAGATTTCGGAGAAAAAATCTTGAAAACAAACAAAGTGACGTTTTCAGTAGATTTGGCGATTGAAATGAAACAATAAATATTATTAAAAAAGCACAAAGAATGAAAATACCTGCATGAGTAAGGCCGTTTGGATGACTGTGCGAAATGCTTTGTTTAAAAAAAGTGAAGACTGACTTAAAAATAACAGCAACAACAACATTTATTTGCACCTTTACGTTTCATTTATAAAAAATATATATTAGCTATTTAGCTATTAAATTACAATTAGGTGGCTGGATACCCGAAAATAACTAGTTAGAGCTAATCTGGTCGGGTAGCCATTACTAATTAGCTTTGAGTTACATTTGAACAAAATGTTCCATAACTGCCAGTTCAACTTTTTGTCCTGCTAGCTAGCTCCACTAGAGAAAACATTTTGAATGATTTCCTTCCACAAAATTTGGAACTTGTTTGTCTTTTCATTTGGATGTGAAATGCTTTGTTTAAATTAATGAAGATTGACATAAAAATGTTTTATAACTACCAGTTCGACTTCGTATCTTTCAACACTTCTCCTGCAAGTGAACTCCACAACAGAAAATTTTTTGATTGATTTCTTTTGACAACACTTTGAACTTGTTTTTCTTTCTGTTTGGATGACTGGTTAAATACCTCATAAAATAATGAAGATTGACGTAAAAATGTTTCATAACTGTCAATTCAGTTAATTTTTGTTTCTTACAACACGTCTTCTGTCAGCGTGTATTGCAAAGTATATTTTTTGAATGAACCCCTTTGACAACACTGGGACGTTGTTTGTATTTTTGTGGCTACAGAAAAATTTACACCAGATGAAAAACAAGGAAAAATTTACAACAAAGTAAAAGTGATTTTCATTGTTATCTGCGGTTTGCAGAAAAGATTTTGTAGTTTGAAGCTGTCACAAGTTTTTTGTAAGCCAATTGAAAATAAATGGGCATGCTTAAAGTGTCACGTTGTCACTGTCACATTTTGTTGATTTTCCTCCAGTACTATTTTATAATTTTTTCATGTATATGATTAACAAGTATAAGTGAACCTTTTATCCGTTCAATATGGAATTAATTTGCACAAGTGTGTTTTAAGTATACTTATTTATTTATCTATTTATTTATTAAGCTTCACTTTGTAAATAAACTAAATGACAAAAGTCTGTTATCACAGCAGCTAAGACTAATTACTGTGGGCCCAATATATTTTCATCTTTTTATTTGTAGTTTTGTTCATTGCTTCAATTTTACCTAAAGTATCTGTGTGTTTCTTTCAAGAGTGCTAACATTGAAAGTGTCTTTTTTTTCACTAATCAAAAGAGTTTGACCTTATGTTGTCTAAATTGCTTATTTCTGTACAATTTATTATAGTATTAGTTCATTTGTTGTTGAAATTGAGGGGGTTAATTTGACCCATGCAGTGGCAGTGGAGCATCTTGAAATGTGGGTTCCTGCAACCCTAGTCCAATTTTCGCAAGTGCCCTTTATGTAGGTCATTTGCAGAGGAAAATCTCTTTGTAATGTCAGTAAGGTTGTGTGTATCAATAAATGATTTATGGCAGTGCATAGGCATATCTATTTCCAAGGTAGCTCAATTTTTACAGTTCGTGAAGCTGATTTATTGACCCAATCTACCTAAAGATACTCATATTTTATTGTGCAGACTATACTGCTTTAGCAAAAGTTTTGGTATCGAAATGTCAAATTTCAGCTTGGGGGGCTCCAGCTATCCCTGCTTCGCTGCCTATGCCTTGTATAAGGCTGTACCCAGTGAAGTACTGAAGTACTGCATGTTTTATTATTTCTTTGTTTGGGTAGTTCATGGATTTCTTGTGAAGGTTGTTGTCAGAAGTGAAAATTTCAACCTTAGCAATTTTACCAAAACATGTCAGTTTCTATAAATGCAGTATTTATCAAACTTGCTTTTCCATCTATTTGGACAGATGGTTTAAATGTTAACTGGGGTATGTAATTTTGCATGTTTAAACAGCAATGAAATGTAACAATGATCCTGTAGTACTTAAATTGCTGACTGGACTTGGCATTGGCTTTGATTGTGCAAGCAAAGTAAGTACTTCAGGTACTCCACTAACACAATTTAATTTAATTTATTAAATTTCATTTTAATTAATGGAGAGGAGGGGAGTCTGGGAGCTAGGTTCATGTTTTATTCCCACAGAAATAATCCTCCCCCCATTCTTTAAAGTGCACCCCCAACTAATCATTTACTTTTTATACATTGGAAAATTGTATTACTTCTTCTGGGATATAACCCTTAGAATTATTGGTTGTTTATTTGATCAAAAAATTGCCTTTTAACCAAAATTTTATGTCCAGGAATACTCTTCAGACTCTTGTCTCAGTTGGTAAAATATATCAGTGAAAGACCTGTCAAACTGTTACTTTAACATTAGATAGAAATAATAATGCTTTTTATTTTAGATGTCATGGTTTCAATAGTTTGGGATTGAATTTATAAAAATGTTCAAACAGCTGGCAATGTAGGTGTTGCTTATTGGCCGCCCTGCATTTAATTCATTTATAAAAAAAGCTAGTGACTCTTTCTATAGCACATCTTTGAAAATATAGTGGTCTTAATGTACATTAATACTTAGTTCTTTTAACAACAAATTATGGTGTATTGGTTTATAGTACATTAATTACTCATTAGCAGTTTGTTTGCATTAGCAAATATAGCAGACATTACAACAAATGTTGTAGTCACTGACTAGATTTTTTGTTTATAATATTGAATTTTCACTTAAGATTTATGATTTATGGATGTTTTAAACTGTAGAATAATTCTTACATCTAATTTAAGCACAGTACCACATGCATAACAGAAACAGCTAGAAATGAAATTTTATCTGACATTTAAATTATAGAGTGAAATTCAAACTATGCTGAACTTGGGTGTTCCATCTTCGAAGATTGTTTATGCTAATCCTTGCAAGCAGGCCTCGCATATCAGATTTGCTGCACAACACAATGTTGCTTTGACTACCTTTGATAATGAGATGGAGCTTCACAAGATGAAAAAACTCTACCCTGCTGCTAAGTGAGTGAAGTGTATATCACTTGAACTTTCAATAAATATTTTGGCAAGTCCACTTGCAAGTAAGTTAGGCACTGTAAAATAAGATTAACCCTTTCAATCCCACTTTTGTTGTTGAATTCTCCCAACTTCTTCCTATACTTTCTATTGAACAAGTTTGAGAGAATATAACTGTTAATCATCTGTAGTTTGCTTTGCTTGATCAACTCTCAGTTTCTCATTAACAAATGTTCTATTTTGTATGTGTTATGTTAGGAGAAGTTGGGTGTTGATAACTGACTGGGACTGAAAGGGTTAATACTTTATGTAATATCAATTGTAAAGGAAGTGGCTGCCCACTCTTCCTAGTCAGAAGCTAATGTTTAATTGCTCCATGGCTCAGATTTTGGCGTGAAAGTCAAATTTACTGAGGGAAGAAAACCAGAGTACCTAGAGAAAAACCCTCTGAGTCAGATTGAGATCGACAAAGCTTGGCCCATATGCTGTGCCCAGGAATTGATCCTGGTCATTGAGGTGGGAACTACAATCAATGACAGGCTACTCCAACCTGACCCCCCTGTTCATAGGTTGTGCAATTGTTGAAATTATGTTATGGAGACAAATTTATTTTGAAGCTGTCCATGCTATAAAAATAATTTAACAATTCTGCAACATAAAAAATAAATTAATAATCTCGCCAAAAGAATTAAATTTACCCAAACAAATTATTTGTTCATCATGGAAGAAGGTTTTTCACAGCATCTTGTTTGAGACAAATGATCGTATTAAAATTGTCATGTGAATAATCATAATAATGATGATAATACTTTGTTTTACGTCAGTTGCAAAGTAAATGATTGCCTATCCTTCCAGTTAGAGGCTAATGTGTAATTGCTTGACTAATTGACAAATATAATTATGTGAATCAAATTTGTCTGAATTATATTTGAAATATGAACTGAGCCCTTAAAATGTTGTTCAAGTCTTGTTTAGTTTTAGTTCTTTTTGTAAACATCTCCTTTTCTAAATTTTACTTTTCCTGTAAATGTTAAATAAGTAAATGATTCAACACTTTTGGTTTGGCACTGCTAGCTCTTTCTGCTCTTAAAGCTTAAAAACTTATTAAACCTTTAACTCCCAGTTGAATTATTAAGTTCTCCTAACTTAAGTCCATACTTTTCATTGAACAAGTTTGAGAGAATTTCACTTTTAATCATCAGTAGTTTGCTTTGTTCGATCAATTCACATTTTCTCATTACCAAATGTTTTATTTTGAATTTGTAATGTATGGAGAAATTGAGTGTTGACAACTGATTGGGAGTCAAAGGGTAAGACAATTAACAACCACTGGACCCAGTGTAATTCACCATTTCCCTACAAGTTTAGCATATTGGATGAATTACAAGTTTTAGACCTATGTTTTTCTTTTGTGATTACTTTTATTGTTTACATAACTATAAACACCAGTCTATGTGATTACAAACTCAGTGGCTCTTATTAATAAGTTCATGCTCTTGTCATTTTTTAGTACTTCATTGCTAAATTTGAGTTCTCATTTTAGACTTCTGCTGCGTATTCGTACTGATGATTCCAAATCTCTTTGTCAGGTAATTATTGCATTAGTAAAACCTCAGTAAGAATAATCATTATATATAGCAATTTTGACTTGTCAGGGATTGTTTTTTGTAATTACAATATTTTATTTACAGGCCTTGACATTCCGACCTGTGGGGTTGTCAATGCCACTTGATTTGGTTGGCTGGTGACTAATTTCTCACTTGTGGTAGCCAGTCTGGATGCCACAATTTCAAGTTATTTGGTGATGGCAACCAAATCTAAACATTTAGATGCCTGCTGGCACCAAGGTTTTTCTTCTAAAGTCGAGCCCTAATTTACCACTGACTTTAACTCTGTTAATTTTGCAGCTTGGAATTAAGTTTGGTGCTCCATTAAAACAATGCCGCCACTTGTTGAAAGTTGCTCATGATTTGGGTTTGAATGTTGTTGGTGTAAGGTATGTGTCATTGCTTGTTTGGAATGTTGTAAGGTGCTAATTAAAGATTGGTTAAAGTTTATTATTTTTTGCTATGTTTTGTGCAAAACAAGCAAAATTCTTCCAAACTGCTTCTAGCAAAATGCATCAGAGGTAGATGGGAGCATCTTATATCACTTAGTCATTTTATATTTTAGGGCTTGAATAAGAAACAGTGATGATAATGATGTTGATGGCTGTGATGAAAATTACTTGCCCTCACTTAACTGTCTGTCAGATGGTTGTGATTAATTATGAAGCTGAGCCAGTCTTGTAACTCATTGTCATCAGCTTCTGTTTGACATACACTGCTGGTTGAAGTATGTTCTTTATAGAACAGAAAATTCAAATAACAATTATAACACATTCTGCATTCATTCATTTTTATTTAGTAATAGAAATTAATCACTAGAGCTACCAATATTCTTTTTTTGCATTATTATATAGAACAGAAAATTCACATAAAAATAATTACGTACGATATTTTCTGTATTCATTAAATTACATTTTCCAATGCTCCCTTAAATGCCTTCATCCAAGACTATTAGATAGTTTTTATGTGGAAGTCAAAATGACTGAAAGCTTACAAGTGTACTAAAAATATAAAAGATGTTTATGTATTTCATAATTGCATTTACATCTCATTGTTTTGGTATTAAAGTAGTGAAACATTGCCAGTATGTAGCACTAGAAACATGCATATACCTTGACACTTCCCATCTCAGTAAAAATTATACCTACTATTTACCTCTTTAAGGTTAAGCTTTAAAATCAACTAATAACTTTACACTTTACTAAAACAGTTTCCATGTTGGAAGTGGTTGCTATGATGTGTCAGCTTATGCAACAGCTGTTCTTGCAGTCCGCAGTGTTTTTGACTTGGCTGTAAGTATCAAATTCTTTAAAGTTAAATCTGCACAGTTGACAAATTGCATATCCATGTTGTTTCTCTTCAACCAGCAAATTGCAGTGTTTTTGCATTCACTAATTATGGTTGTTTGGGCCGAGTTTAAAACTTGAATGAGGAGGACCTTGGTTCCAATCTTTGACTCGAGTAATGAATGAATTTGTCTTAAGTTTGGTAATCCATGGCTTTGTAAATAGCCAACTGAAATTGAAGGGTCTGGTGCAAAAACGATGTAAGTGACTGTAACAAAAGCTTAATTCTCCCAAGGGTTTTAAAGAAATAACAGGGAAAATGTAGGAAGAAACAAGATCTTAATCAGAAGCCGCTTGTATCATTTTTTCAATAGATCCTTCAATAGATATCTGAACAGACATAGCTATAATGCTGCTGAAAAAAAAAAGGCAAAACAGTTACAGTTCATCAGCAGGATGCCCAAATTGTGTGCAATTCTACAAATGGTTTTGACTCCATTAATTGCTTATCTTGTAGCAAAGTGGTAGACTAGTGGCAGATAATTATTAGTGACCAATAATCTCATTGTTAATTTTGTAACAATTTTGTAAAGTTTGCTTGATACTTCTCTGATGACTGTCTAATTAGACGGCGTGAATGCTCAGACAAAAATTCAAATTTAACAAATGGTGAAGTAGACAAAGAATTAATAATACCATAAAAATGGTTTGGCTTTTTTGTTTAAAAAAACAAATGTGTTTGTTAATATTCCCCCAGAGTTGATGTAAAAATCAGGGATAATTCTCCAAAAACAGAACTATATTGCACCCTGGCAAGTTTAGAAAAAATATTTAGGCTAATGATTGTATACAATCATAAATGATATGTAATGATAAAGTAGAAGTTAATTTTTAATTTGCATGGAACCACAGGAGCAGATTGGCTTCAAGTGTTACTTGCTAGACATTGGTGGAGGGTTTCCTGGGGCACCAAATGCCACAATCACTTTTGAAGAGGTATTGTTTTTTGTTCTTTGATGCAAAGTTGTTTATATTGGTTCCATTATGTTTTCTTCACTCCAACAGTTATCAGGGTTTTTTTTTTTTTTTTTCGTTTTTAAATGGTGTGTAAATATTGTTGAAATGTTTCCTCCTAAGGAATTTTGTTACAAAGGTTAAAGAAGAGCGAGAAAAGATCTAGACTAAGGAATGGAGAGGAGAAAAATTGAAAGAATAGTCAAGCAGATATGAAAAAATAAAAAGATTTGACATTTGAAACACAACTTGCTAATTATTATGGGTGACAAAAAATGTCTTTCCAAATACGGTTCTAGAAACTCATTACTTGTGGTACTGAGAGCTATTCATCATAACTGTCCTCGTCGTGCTATCGGGCACATAAGGCCTCAGCAACTGTTCTCCAACACTGTCAATGACAAGTATCTTGCCCCATGTCCAAGGTGTCTCAGACCAGCTTAGACGAACGCTGAGAGCATGCAACGTTGGGACCCAAAAAATCCCTGGCAACAGTATTCAAAAAACGAAAGGACCATCTGGAAGAAAAATGGATCTCTGGGATTGTTTACAAGGTCAAGTGTCATGCTTGCCAGTTTGTCTATGTGGGCAAAGTAAACACAGCTGGAACTCGTGTGCTACGGGATACAATCCAGCGTGCATGGCTGGCCGAGAACCTGCCATTAGTAGTCATGCGCACACCACCATGCATGATATAAATCCGTGCTATGCCACTATTCTGTAGAGGCACAAGGGCAACTACGATAGATGGCTTTTCTGGATTCACCCCACTCTACTATGGATAAAAACTGCATTAATGAATATAAACCCTTCCCAAACTAAAATTATTCAAAAATTGACCTTAGTTTGTTTACTTTTGCCAGCCGCACGTATATATTTCAGTTCCTTTGTATTCTTCTTTCTTTGTTTGTTCACTTAATTTGTATTTCGTGGTTTTTTACTCTATAATTTATTTTAGCTCCTTTGGTTTCTCAGTTCTATTGAATTATTTTGTATTGTTGTTTACTTCATCTGCATTTTGCAGTTTTACTCTATTATATTTTAGCTCCTTTGTTTTCTCAGTTCCATTGAATTCTTTTGTATTATTGTTTACTTCATCTGCATTTTGCAGTTTTACTCTATTATATTTTAGCTCCTTTGTTTTCTCGGTTCCATTGAATTCTTTTGTATTGTTGTTTACTTCATCTGCATTTCGCAGTTTTACCCTATTATATTTTAGCTCCTTTGTTATTTTTTCTTGGGTCCCTTGTGGCATTTTTTAGTATATTTAAATATTTCAACGTTTTACTCCCACTACTTGATGAAGACTGCAGATTTGGTCGAAAATTTGTATTTAGTTTTTTTAAACAGATCAAATTTCTAGAGTTTTTAAAATGATTTTAACTGACTGCCCTATGTACCTTTGTCTGTTTAGGTTTGCAGTGTTCTTAGGCCTCTCCTGGATGAGCACTTTCCAGCCAGTTCAGGTGTGCGAATCATTGCTGAACCTGGCCGTTATTACAGTGCCTCAGCATTCACCCTGTCTGTCAATGTGTATGCTAAACGTGCAGTGCTCAAGAGTCAGCTAAAAGAAGGCCATCAGAACAAACTGGTCCACCCAACAGATGGCGAAGAGTTGGTAAGAAGACTTGTCCTCTCATTTTACCCTTTGAGTAGTACATTCAGTATCTACCAGTACTCCATTTCAATTCCAATTTTGATCTGGCAGCCTGATTTACCCCAATTTGGCAGCAATATTGTCAATTCCCACTCTCCATCTTGCTCAATTCATTGCATCTCCTTCAAACAAACACTCTTGCTGCCCTTCTCATTTTGATTTTCTGTCTTCCTCGGTCATCTTTGCCCTCCTCTTTCCTTTCACTTCATCCTCCAACACTTTTGTCAAAACATGCCCATCATAACTCCTTAGCAAATACTTGTACCATCTCACTCCATTCACTTATTCTATCAGAACCACTGCTTCCTTCAATCTCAGCATTTGCATTGGATCCTGTTTTCACTATGGTTTTTCTCGTTATGTAGGGGTACATGTATTATGTCAATGATGGTGTTTATGGCTCGTTTAACTGCCTTGTTTTTGACCATGCCACTGTGGAGCCACGTGTTCTAGAGAAAAATAGTGGAAAGATTTTCTCATCCAGTATCTGGGGCCCAAGTTGTGACTCTATGGACTGCATCACCAAATGTGCTTCCTTGCCAGAGGTCAGTTTATATTTAATAATAATAATAAAAACTATTTAGGTGTCAAGTCCTTCTAGCCGGCCAAAGGCCTACTAATTGGGAACACCATCTTTACCACTCTAAGGTGAACGGAGACCTTTCTTATTACATCACACAAACACACACACAGAGATAATTGTAATCCCCGAGAGCCAACGGTTTAACGTCCTTATCTGAGAAGCCACGAAAGTCTAACCATTTGCCGATGTTAGAGCAAAGGCAATGCTTTCTCCTCAATTATTTTAAGACCCTGAGTGTTGTCCTGCCAGGAATTGAACCCGAGCCTCCCGCACGATACATTAGCACCTTACCAATTGGGCTAACCAGGCAACGGTTTCTTTTGTTAGTGCACCTGCCTTAGTATGTTTACGACCATATAAGGGTTTGCTAAAGGGTTTTTTAACATCCCATTGTTTTCCCTTGATTTTAGCAGTTGTGGTACCCCACCGCTAAGAGTATTACCCTGCTTTTAGCACTGTTCTTGTGAAAAATTTTGTGGAGAACGCTGCATAAAATTAATATCACTGTTGTCAAATCAATTTCATCTTCACATTATTTGTTTAGTTTTTGTTTTCATTCTGCCTTTGAATGAATGGGAAGTAATTGTGATCACTCTTAATGGTGAGGTCATACTAAAGAGTGCTGAAAGTGTTTGTATGAGTGATGGAGTGATGGTAATGATAGTGGAAATGTTTGTAATGATTATAACTGATTTTCGAGTATAGTAATGGCTGTGATGAAAGTTACTTGCCCTCACTTAACTGCCTGTCAACAGGTTGTTGTGATTAGTTGAACTAACCTGAGCCATTCTTGTATGGTTGGTGCAGCTGCTACGATTTCTGCCTTCAAAACACAAGCTCCCAAATTAAATTCCCAGCTATACCAAGATTTGTGGCTCCTCCTTTTGTACCAAAGGTTATACCTGCTTTCCACACTTCCAATGTCAAGCAAAGAGTACTGGCATCTGCTGGAGCTAACCTTAATCTCATCCAGGGGGAGTGAAAATTTTGCATCCATTTAAAACCATAAACCAGAGGCCATCTTTAGATTCCAGAGGCCATCTTTAGATTCCAAGGCCATCTTTAGATTCCATAAGCCACAGTGTTGGGAAAAGGAAAATGATTTTTATAAAAAAAAATTATACAGTGTCTCTTCTGGAGTTTATTGTATGTTTTAGATGTTTTTAATCCTAAGAAAACTTGCTGATAACACATTTTTGTGTTGCAGATTGATGTTGGTGACTGGCTGTATTTTGAGAACATGGGTGCCTATACTCATTCTGCTGCCTCCACTTTTAATGGCTTCAAGAAACCGATCAAGTATTATATTGTTGCACAACACATGTTGTAAGTGCATTATCATTTTATATTTAAAGATTTTAATCACCAAACTAATCTTCAAAAAACCCGAAGGTTTTACTATATCTGGTTGGTTGAGATATAATTTTTTTGTAAATATGATTTTACGGCATTTGGGTCATTTGGTAATGCCATTGGAATTTGAACATCTTTGAGCCCGCCACAAACTGGTGAACTTGCAGTGCGCACTTGTTATTCGTAACAAGTTGGATCAATTAAATTTCCTAGTGTGCGGGAAACTTTTACGGTGTTCTTGTCACTTGTAGCAGGTAAACCAAATATCAAACATGTGAAAAAAATGAGTGACAAAAAATCCTCGTGTGCGGTGAGCAAAAGCAAGTAGTTCAGCTTTATGAAAAGAAAATAGTTCGCATGCGAGTTATTAACTTAAAACATGTCAAATTTGCTGTATGAAGACTATTTCTCGTGTAATGATGAAAAATTTCTGTTTTTTTTTTTCACGACAAGAGAAGGCGTTTAATGGCAACCCAACGCCAGTTGTAGAAGATAGTGGCGTTCAAAAATGTTATCGCAAGATGTTTTAGAATTTTTAAAAACATTTAAAATAGAGCTTGATCTTGAAAAAAGTCGATCATAAATTTTAGACTTGACAGGAAATTATTTTAAGTTCACGATTATGATCCTGTATGAATGTTGTTTGTTAATGCATGCACGCTTCGTACTATATTCTTATCATATTTTAACTTGCTTTTTCTGGCCACACACAAGAGTTTTTTGTCATTCATGACAAAAAATATCAATTATGTTTGATATTTGGTTTATCTGTCACCAAAAACAAGAACACCATAAAACTTCCCCGCACACTAGGAAATTTTGTCAATCCAATGTGTTACGTATAACAAGTGCGCGCTGCAAGTTCGCCCGTGCGCGGCGGGCTTTAGTCTCTAAAAGAAAAAAAAGGAAGTCAATTATGCATGGATGTGCTTCAAATTTAATCTAGTACAATGTACAAATGTTAAACGTTATTCCAACGTAGCATCTAGCAGCTGTTTTAGTGTTACAAAGGAAGGTTTCCTATCTGCAAGATAAAATCAGCAGATATAGGTAAAATTATATTTATACTTTGGGTCTTTTAAAAGTCTAAGAGGTCAAAAACTTCTAAAGTTGAAACCTGTAGAAACACTGTTCGGATTTGTGCAAATCTGTTTAACTTGTGTTTTTAAACGCCAAATTTCAGAAAGTAAGGTGCTCAGAAGTAAGTTTTTATAATGCGCATGCTTGGTTGTAAAGCTGTTTGTGTTTTTATCGTAAATTTTCCTCCCCTAATAACTCTTGGGTTCGCTTTTATGTTTATTTTGATTTTACTCTTTCGAAATTAGTTCTCACATGTACATTTCTCTCATACGCACTACTCTTTCTTATACATGTCTATTTTTGTACAGTAATTGAATTTTGTTCAATTTTACAGTCAGTCGGTCTCCGACATTTTCCACGAAAATCGCTCGTTTTATCCAGTTAGAGGGGGTGAGAATTCTAGCACCCTTCAAACTCACTTGTCTTTTTATTTTGTCTTCAGCCCTCTTCTCAAGCAAGTGTACCCAGAGTATGGATTGGAAAAGAAGATACACTGTCACTACCAGGTTGAGGACTACAAGTATACTGCCGGAGCCGAATGTATGAGTGGCATCACTATGGCAACCTAGGTGCCTTTCCTTTAAAGAGTTACATTTCATCTCATAAACTGGTTAAGTAGTATTGTCGCTAAAAATGCCGCAGCTATTTTGAAACATATTGTGTTTAATATATGAGTTTTTGGCACCCAATCCGAAACTTTATGATTAAGATTTCAAATTACTACAAAGATGAAAAAGATATTTTATGGTATTACACTACGTATACGAAGAAGTGAAATGGTTTAAATTTTTGTTCTTTCTTCACTATAACTTTTGAAGGGAAGTTTAAGTTTGTTTCAAATAAACCCAAATATATTACTTATTTTCAACAAATATTTAACCATAACAAAGTATGATGTATTCATTTATTTAATGATTTGTATTGACACTGATTATATAAACTTCCCTAACCATTGAAGTTTTTTCTTTGCCCTTTTTGAGAAAACGTCTCTGTCTTCGTCCTTTTTGACGTTAGAAAAACTGAGCAATCTCTTTGAAAATCTTAAGACCTTCCAATATTTTCAGAGAGATTTCTCTTTGTTTTCTCTCATAAGAATATCGAAGCGTTGCCATTTGATGTATTAATTTCGCGTTTTTGCTCAGCTATTTAATCATTTTTTGATTTTGCTAATATACATGTCAATTAAAAAATTTATTCATTTATAAAAGTAACGAATAAACTGTTGTTGAGGAGAATTATTTGTATTTTCTTGTACTTCGAGTTGTTTTATTTATAGTAAGGCTGGTTTTGAGACGCCTTACTTCACGTGAATCGAATTGAATTTCCCGGAATCAATTTCATGTGTAGCTCAGCGTCTGAATCAATTCGGAACGAGATCGGCCATGCTGTTCTCCCCGCTTACTCAGCCGGGAATATTGCCTTCGATTCAAACATTGATATTCACATAAGATAAATTAAATGCATAAATTATGTATGCTTGCAGCATCCGCCATATATTTGTGTATATGCAGGTAACAAATGCAGATTGATTTCTCAACTTAATTAGTTCGGCTGAATTAACCCGACGTGTCTTCCCAAGTCTTGATTCAATTCGGGTCAAGAGAATTACGGCGTGTAAAGGCTCGTTTTCACTAGCGACTGAGTTGGAGTCGTAAGAATATGGGGCGCTAAACCTGACAAAAGATAACTATCAAATATACGTTCTCTCTCCAAGTATATTCTATAAAGTTCAAATTATATATGGTATTACCACACTATTTATGGCTATTGGTTCAAACATACAGTAATTCTGGTTATTAACTCAAACGTAATTATGGCTATTGGTTCAAACATATTTACGGCTATCGAATCAAACATATTTATGGCTATTGGATGATACCGTGTGACCCTGGGGTTGAGTTTTGGGCGGGAATACATTCAATATGGCGGAAGAAGTTGGATAGTCTTCACATTGCGAGACCAGTAATACCAGTGTTTCTTCAAGAGACTCTCAGTTAGCTTCACTTGACAGCTTGGTATTGCAAATGGTTAACCATCCGCAATTCCGGGACGCCCTGAACACAGCAAAGAGCACCAATAAGAGCAATGGTTCGGTGCATTCGAGTTCAAGCGCTGTTAGTGCAATCCACCATAGTCCAGCCATGCCACATACTCATTCTGCTGCGCGGCGTTTTACTACTCCACAGCAAGAATTTCAAAACCTATTTCGACGGGGAAGCTCTCTACCTTCAAATTTTAACGACGAACAACTTGCGCACCTCATGCACAGCAGAATCGTAGAAATCGTTCCTGTAATCCATACAAAGTGAAGCCGAAAGGAGACAGCACGTGTACTACATCAACGGCCCCGAGAACATTCTGTAGAAAAGTTGTGCTTCTCTCCCCAATTACTTTATCAGTACCTAGAGGAAGCTAGAGCAAAAGTTACGCTACAGCGATTAGCCATTATCAAAAATCCCATAATACTCTTTGTTTGTCCACCCAAACTTTTGCATAAGCATTGTTTCCAGTTTCTCTTGGGATCACTGTAAGTCCCAAGACACAATAAAAACAATGCTTATGGAAGATTTTGGGTGGACAAACAAAGTATTATGGGATTTTTGGTATTGGCAAATTGGGACTGGTTATAGACCTTATAAATGGCGGCTGTTTTAATATCCTTTTGTCTTTATTCAAATTAGCCCTACTAGCCTCGTTCTTGGGTCAAACTTTTAAAAGAATATGTTACTCAAAACGAGGCTAGTAGGGCTAATACAAAAGAATATTGAAATCGCCGCCACTTACGAATAAGGTCTAACAGTTTCAAATTTTATATATCCCGATCCTCATCTCGGGTGTTGGAAAGATTATTAGAAGCTTTTAGTCTTAGACAGACTGAGGCTACTGTATAGGAGAGGGCCAAACAAGGTAAGTTAAGTAAATGTCAGGTTCGATAAAATCAACTCAACTGGATGTTATTCGAGATTATTGTGCCATTTGAAAATAAGATTTCACTTTTATACTGAGATGCTGTTCGCCGTTCAAATTTTGGAGGTATAGAGCTTCCCCTTCAAAATAGGTTTTGAAATTGAGTATCTGTTGAAGAAACACTGATATTACTGGTCTCGCGATATGAAGACCCTCCAACTTCTTCCGCCATAATGAATGTATTTTCCCGCTCAAAATTCAACCCCAGGGCCACACGGTATCATCTAATAGTTGTAAATATGTTTGAACAGTTAGCCGTAAATATGTTTTAACCAATAACAGTAATTATGTTTGAACCAATAATCGTAAATAGTGTTGGTAATACCAATTAGTAAAATCCAACTAGTGGGCTATTATCAATGCTGCGTTCTGATTGGTTGAGCTACTAGTAGGCTATTTGTTATAGCCTACTAGTAGCGAAAAGT
>JAOTRI020159311.1:0-20129 GCA_028564885.2 Zoanthus sanctaehelenae
TGGTCCGGCCGGGAATCGAACCCGAGACCTCCCGCACAACAGACTGGCATCTTACCAACTAGGCTAACCAGGCGGCGGTTAGGACAATGAGAAACTAAATGAAACAATTTAGGTATCTAGCTGTTTTAATTATCAGTTTCTTTTGCCATGTCAACAGTACTTTTTGAACCAAAACACTAGTGCTAAATAAAGATATAAAATCTAGAATACAAAAGATTCAAAGTTGGATTTCTCAGGTTTTCAATACATCATTTTGCTAAGTTAAGATTTACCCTTTTCCTACAATTTAAGTTTAGCAAGAATGTAAATTTATGATACAGTATGTTTTACACAAACAAAAAGATATTATTTGCATTTAATAAGATCAATTTACCAGCAATTGTCTGATTTTTCATCCTGGTGTGAAATTATAAAAATAGCCTTTATGTAATATATCAAACACAAGAGACAGTGTTTCATCACATTTCCAAACACTGAGAAGAGAGTTGAAAATATGATATGCAGTGGAGTATTTTTTAATGAAATTCGAGGTTTTTGGAAATGTGATGAAGCACTGTCTCTGGTGTTTGATTTTTTTCTCAATCAAAACTAAAACTAAGAAATAGAGGAAGAAATAAAAATATATTCTAATTAAGATCACATGTCCAAACGATGTCAGATCACAGTTATGATTTCTTTTGTTTTAACTTGATGAATTATTAATGAGTTTGAGAAATATATTTCAACGCAAAGGATGACTTTGTACAGCTAAAACAGCCAATTTCCAAGTTTCGGACAGATTTGAGACAGCTGAATAGAATTACAAATTCAGTATCATTATCTATTTCTATATATTTGCAATCAATCTTCATTAATAGGGTTCAAATTAATGTTCAGAATATCTCCTCTATTTTGCAGGTTGTTTTATGAACTATTATATACTCTCGTAAACATTTTGCCGATGAAAGTTGTTAAATGAAGTTGTTGCTTTCACTGCAGAACAAGCTCAATCTGGATTTATTTGTTTTTCAGGCAATGAAGCATTTCTTTTGGAAAAGCAAGGGTTATAAAACTTGCTTCTAACAAAATAGAAAAGATATTTCACCTAGTATTGTTACTTTGGGAGAAAATTGTAGAAAGTCTGTACAGTCTATTATATTATCTTTAACTTTGAAGTCAAGTTACAAATTGCTGGCAGGCCTGGGGTCTGGAATTTTCCAGCTAATACCAGAAGTTGGTTCAATATATAGTAATTTGAAGCCAGAATAATTACAACAGTATCATAATTTGTGTTAATTTAATATACAATTATAATTGATGTAATAAATACAACCATTAGAAAGAAAACACTATAGTACAGCTTTTGATGTTCCTGGTGCAAAAAATCTAACATTCTTGTCCTGAATCTTGTACTGGAACATTTTCTGGATGTGTTTTTGTGGCACAACACCATTATTCCTCCATGTGATTGTTAACTAAAAAAAATTAAAAGATCAGGTTTAATATAATTATCAATCATTATCAATCCAATTTTGATCTGGGGTATCCCCCTATATGTGGGTGGCTGGATTTACCCCAGTTTGATTGCAATCTCTCCAACTCCCACTCTCCATCTTGCTCAATTCATGGCATAATTTTTCTCAAAACAAATTTTCTAGCTCTCATTATGCATATTATTATTTTTACATTATAAATTACAGTGGCGGATCCAGGGGGGGAGCCCTGTGCCCCCCCATTTTGGGATTTTTTTTTTACAAAAACACCTTGTATTGCATTTATTTGAACTCTTTATTTGAACAAAGTTTACAAGAAGAAATTATATACGAAATTTGTCGCAAAATGCTGGAAATAGCCATTTTAGAGACTCAAATTTTCAAAAATTTCTGAGGGGGCATGCCCCAGACCCTAGAAAACTCGCGCCTTGGGCGTTCACTGTGCCCCCCTCCTTTTCAAATTTCTGGATCCGCCCCTGAAAAAATATGAGTCTTTTACTGTAAAATACAGTAAAATGTAAGATATTGCTTTCATATTCTTTTGTTTTTCCAACATTTTTGTTCTAGTTTCTTTTTATTGTTTTTCATAAAGTTCTCACATCTTTATATTATGTAATAAAAAGAAAAAAATGTTTGTTTGAAGGAAATGGGGGGGGAGAGGAGCTATATGGAGGAGGCCAGACTAATCTATTTTATTATCCCACAACACGAATAACCGTTCAAATAACACCATGAGAGGGTCTGGAGCGAGTACAAATATCCAGCCGTATTGTACATTTTGAGCAATATTCAAACTCCAGAAATTGTTTTACCACAATGTTGCAGTATTTTAGTTTTATTTTTTCTCAGATAAAAAATTGGATAATAAATCACTTATTAGACAGTTTAGTATGCAGTATGGGGGATATTTTTCTTGTCCTGTGTATTTTGACTTGCCCTTTGGGCTCTTTAAAATATTACAAGACTTGTAAAAATATCCAACCATACTACATACTAAACTGTCTAATAAGACATATGTACTGGTACCTGTCCATGAATATCTTTGCAATAACCACTGCTTAGCCCTTCAACATGAAACTCTATTTGTGCCCAATAACACAGCTGTTTCCATAGCAACAGTGCATCTTCATCTTCAACATCATGGTCTGTGTGCACCAGTGATACTAAACAGCCTCCATCCTGCTTAATTAGCAGGAAATAAAGGATATAAAGTGAATATGAAAAACGTTTCCAAAGCTTGAACCTGATATGAAAAAATTTTGATTATCTAAAATAATGTACATTATTACACACATTTCTAGTAAAATAATGTGATCAATACAATACATACCTGCTTTAAACTGTACACAACAATGTCACATTCAAATTAAATTAAAGTAATTCATAAGGACAGGAGATTTTGGGAACCAACAACAGGGAAGACGAAGAATGCAAAATGTTTATGAAGCAGCATTTAGCAGAGAAACTAGCAGAGTAAGATATTGAAAGCTACCTTTGTGTAATTTCAAAATATTTTAACGTCTGTAAATTCTACCATCAAAGGATTATGCCAGCTCTTTTTAGTTATGAAGTTGAAGATGATTTAATTTAAAGCTGCTGACCTACTTTGACTTCTGAAATAATTTTTATATTTATAAATCATTACTGTATAATTCAAGTTGTGTGAATGTATGTAATAAAGAAATCTCATATTAATTTTTTCTTTTTAAAAATTTGATCAAAATGACAGTTCAAAAACAGAAATTTTCCCAAATATTTCAGGGCGTTTCAAGCAAATCCAGAACTTTTTGTGTGAAAAACAACCTAAATGCTTAATAATTTACCAATGTATTTCAAAATTATTTCAGTCTGTATTAATTTTAGGACTGAGTTGACCAAAACCTGGTGACCTACAACCTATCTATAATGAAGGATCTATAAAGACACTAGGTGTTTCCTATTGTTTCTCCCAAACTCTTAGGAGAATTTAGCATTTCATAAAAAGTCACTTTGTTTTTGTGCTTTGTAAAATTTAAAATTTATATCAATGAATTTTGATCAAAATCTCATTTCTCCCTACATTACACCTATTATCACCATTATATTTTGGGAGAATTTGGTATTTTATACAGAGTCACGTTTTTGTGCTAGACCCTTTAACTGTTGCAAGCAAAGTAAGTAGCCTCCAATTTGGAACACACTGTAATATTTCAATGTCAATAGCAGCGAACATGTGATACAAAAGATGATTGGTTAATCACCTGGTTATAATTAGCCCAGTTGGTAAGGCAAAAGTCTGCCGTGCGGGAGGTCTCGGGTTCTATTCCCGGCTGGACTACCACTCAGGGTCTTAAAATAATTGAGGAGAAAGTACTGCCTTTGCTCTAACATCTGCAAATGGGGTTAGACTTTCTCATCTTCTCAGATAAGGACGTTAAACCGCCAGGAATAAGATCCTTGTTAGGGACCTCAAGTCCTATTATCTCTACTCCTTAGAACCTCACTAGGTTCGTAAATGTCTTAAGGGCTAAAGACAATACTGTACTATTTCTATTTTGGCATTTAATGTATTTGACTTTCAACAACTGTTCACATGTATCATGTATGCCAAAATGCTAGTGATATCAACTTGCAAAGCAATATGAACTGAGATCAAATGACAATCACCACACCAACCTTACACCCTGTATTTACTCATTGCTCCTTGACAGAGGATTTGATTTAGATAATTAGATAAAATCATTGAATTGAGTATAAAAAACATCCAATGCTTACTTCATCTGTGGGACTGCACATCAGAGTGTAGCAATACTGCATGAAGTAGCTGACATTATGCACCGAAACACCAAGATTTAGGAGAATGGAAACATTATCAATCAACAGAAGACATCCATGTTTCTTGTCAACAAACTCCTTAATTTTCTTGTACAGCAGTTGAAGAGTAAAGGAACTTTCTCTGTTGACATAAATCAAAATGGTTTTAAAATTTCTTTTTCTAAAAACTAATAACCTAGGTTTAATAGTTTTAATAATTGGAGGTAGATCACTCCACGTTTCAATTAAACTACGCACCCACCCCTCCCTTGTGTTAGGTTTAGAGTGAATGTAGATCAATCCAGGTTCTGATAAACTACTTACCCACCCCTTCCTTGGGTTATAGGTTTAGAGTGAAGGTAGATCAATCCAGGTTTATGATTAATTACTCACCCACCCCTCCCTTGGGTTAGGAATAGCGTGAAGGTAGATTAATGCAAGTTTCTGATAAACAACTCACCCACCCCTCCCTGGGGTGAGGTTTAGACTGAAAGTTGATTAATTTATGTTTCTGATAAACTGCATTTCCAAATCCTCCCTTGGGTAGGATTAGAATTAAGGTTGATCAATCCTAAATTCTGATACACTACTCACCCACCCCTCCCTAGGGTTAGGATAAGATTGAAGGTAAGCCAACTGCAGTATACAAGAACTAAAATATCATCAGTACAATAAGAGGGAGTAGGAGTCATGGTACTTTTGACCACACCCCAAAGAAAGGGTTTTAAAAGTTCATTCCATTACCCACCCACCCAAACCTGTTGATTAAAGGCAGGCCCACAAAAAATCTTTATGCTGCTAGTTCGTAATAGACAATAGACTCTACTCTAGTATATCAAAATTCAGCTCGGGACAAAAGCTTTGGAGAATAGTACAAAAGAAATGCCTGTTGTGGTTTCTTTTGTTTTATGACTCTATTAAATCTTCGGGCCCAAGCTAAGTTATAGTAAATTCAAATAGTTTTTTGTGAGCGTAATAAAAAACAGTTGAATTCTTTTTCAAATCAAAAAAATTCTAACCTGAAAAATAAACCACCATGTAATAGAAAAATATAGTTTTTTACCACAACAATAAAAAAGACATGACCGAAAAAAAAGATTGATTTGTAATCTCCGGTGCATCAATTTCGGTTTGTCTTCGGCTTTTGTTTCGGGGCAGTCGATGTCAGTCGTAAAAAAATCGGTGTAGACCTTCTCTTCAACTTTCACCGTAAAGATAATTCTTGTTTATCGAATACGTTAAAAAATCAAGATTTTACGTATTTTAGAGCTCATTCTACGATTTTTTTTGCTTCGTCAAAGTGAATCTAAGTTCTGGCGCATTTTAAGAGGAACTTATTTTTCATATCGTCATCATTGGTAAACGCCTTTGAAGAGTCGTATCTCTTACGAGAAGTGCCTTCGCATTGGAAATGAAGCAAGGTAAGCCTGAAACGTATTTCCGGACTTAATATTGTAGTATTAGAAATTATTTGCAAATTGTTTTGTTGTGGAAGTTACATTTCAATGTTTATAGTTTTTTTAAATGCCCTAAATTGTTACACATGCATGACTAGCTTCGGCACGTATTCCTGTCTGTCATGGAGATGTTTCAAAAGAGATTTTAAAAATGTTCAAACAAAGATTTAAAATTATAAAAAAAACTTCATCTTTTACGCACTTTGTGAAATCATGCAACCTTCGAACTTCAAATTTACGGGTTTTTGAAATGCTCGAAATTAAAACGCATGTAGCCATGCAATGCAAAAAGAAGATTTTGATTCATAAAGAACAACTTCCGAGAGAAAGATCAATGTTCTAAAAGTTTACGAATTTAAAAGCTCAAAAGTTACTTTAAAAACATTCTGGAGCATACATTTAGCTACTTTTGATGTAAATTCGTACTCTAAAATCATAGTTTGTAATCGAAAATAAAACGCGAGTCGCAATGCCATGCGGTAAAACTTTATTGAATTTATAAACAACGATTTTTGAGAGACTGATCAATGTTCTAAAAAGTTTACAAATCTAAATCTGCAATGGTATTTTTAAAAAAATATTTAGGAAAATAACTTTAGCTATTATTGGTGTAAATTCTTACTCAAAAATCATAGATTGTAATCGAAAATGAAACACGAGTCGTCATACACTGCGATAAAAAAATCTAGTTTGATCACTTCATAAACAACAATTTTTAAGAGGAAGAGAAATGTTCTAAAAAGTTTGCAAATTTAAACCTCTGAAGTTATTAAAACATTCAGGAATTAACATGAATTTAGCGATTACTTGTGTAAACCCTCTCTCAAAAATATAGTTTATAATGGCACATTTAATTTCCGAATTACGGGAAGTCGGGCGTGAGGCGTTTTGGCGAGTATATTATTTAGAATGTCTAAAAACTTTTAAGATTACCGTGAAAGTCCAAAGACAAAGGTTTGCGAATTTTCTAATGAAGTACTTCAAAAGAAAAGGAAAAAAACCACAAGAGCGACCCGTTTTTAAACAGCGGTGTTGTTCGAAAGTAAAGAATAAAATTTAATCCGCCAAGGCAGGCGGGTTTTAAAGAACAACTTGGAAAGATTATACAAACTATTTTCAAAAGTGTGAGAACAAAATGCAAAGTTTGTTCCTAATTATAAAAATCCCCCTTTTAACACTACAGGTAGACATTTTTCTGAATACGAAATTTTATTCTCTTCATTTTCTGTATTGAACAGATTACACTATCTCTGCTTGGCCATGTTTTTAGACCCTTTAAAACTTTGAACTATGGTAAATCTGTACATTGATATGTAAGTCCTTTAAATTCGAGTAAATAATAAAAAAAAAGAACTCTTAAGCAAATGCTAACCTGGTTTTCTATTCTTCTATGATAAATAAAATTAATACTATATTTTCATTTCCAAGTGGTCTACGTACATAGCAGAAGATATACCAAACACTTCATAAGCAACACGACTTTTTTAATTACAAAAATGTTTCGGCAGTACTACTGCTATCGTCACTGTAACTAATTGCATAGTTTGTAAGTTTTCTTTTGTTTTTTTCTCAATAATCATTTTTGTCTAAGATTTTTTTTCTCACTTACCAATATGCAATTAGTTGCACTGACGATGGCAGTAGTACTACCGAAACATGTTTGAAATTAAAAAAGTTGAGTTGCTTATAAAGTCTTTGGTATATTTTCATTTTCTTAATATGATTTATCTGCTGCTTTATTTGTTAGCTACAAATATTTGTATTCCCTGAGGTGCCTGTGTCTATTGTGTGTGTATTTCTGACTCAGTATTGTAAATTAATTTAATACGATTTGGCTTCCATGTCAATCAAAGGGTAAATAAAGTTGTTGTTATTAGTAAAAGTACAACATTCAATTTGGAGAAATGCTTCCTCTTTGAAAAGTTCATTAACTCTTATTTAGTTGAATTTACTTTTATTAACACAGGCTGTCTTCATCAACATCTATCTATATTGTCCATAAGACCATAAGTATCAAGGATTTAAAATAAAAATAACAAATTACTAATAAAAATGAAATAAATATATAATAATAATTTAGTAAGTTCAAATTGTATGTACACAACATAAATATTAAACATTATAATTATTATACAATAAAAAATTATTGTATAAAATAATTAATATTTAATGATATCTATATTGGAGTGCAGTTTTGAATTGCCTTCAGTTGATTTTTTGTTCAGAAATAGGTTCAAACAATTTTAATTTTAATTTGTTACTTTATGGAAAAACAGAACTTGTCAAAGCAGGGCTCAACGTTGCGACCTGTGGGGTCGCCAATGCGACTTCATTTGGTCGTCTGGCGACTAACTTTTCACTCACGGTCGCCAGTCTGTACTCCACGATTTCAAGTTATAATTAGGTGCTAGCAACCAAATTTGAAAATTTAGAAGCCAGCTGGCCCCAAGATTTTTTTTCTAAAGTCAAGCCCTGCAAAGTAATCATTTTTTCTGGAGACGAACCTGAATTAAGGCTGATTAAGTAAGTGTTTTTTATTTAAGGTATCCTGTGGTAAATAAGATAATGTGTCAGAGAGCTGTTGTACCATGACAGTTGTTCATTGATTAATGTACTGTACACATGATCAACCAAATGCGGTGGATTGCCGAAGTCATGTACCAAACACTGAAATATCAGGTGACATATTGAATGTCTGTCATTGGTTGCTGAATAATAACATTCTTAATGACCATTCAAAGAATGCATGAATGCCCCTGCTGAACCTGAGATGATTAGAAATTGATTAGAAATTATTTTCTATTGTTAATGCCTGCAGACGTCCTGATTCCCTTACCATCCAGATAGCTCTCCTTGAGCCAAAAAGCCAGTAAAATTTTGTTCCTAAAAAGCTTGTACACCAATTAAGTATGATTATTTTCTTGATTAGTAAACAGATCTTGACTACAGATATTTAATTGCATGGATCGGCTAAACAAAATGTGTATGTTTTTCTTTGAAATTCTCACTAATTAATGTAGTCTTAAATTTGTACATTTGTTCCCAACCATTTACATCCCGTGGTATGGTTAAGGCAACACTTTCAGGCAAAGCAACACTTCTTTTTATGTGAAACACTTAATAACAGCTATTAGAATTATGGATGATGTAATTTAATCTCAGATTGTGTTTGAGTTGTAGTGAAAAGTGGTGTACAGCCTGTCGAGAACATTGGTTCAATTTTCTAGTGTACCAGCTGAATAACAGTTACAAAATACCCTCACCTTAAACATCTTAGGGACAGTTTTTCTAATGAGAAACAGAGACAGTATCACCCCTACACCCTGAGAAACACCTTTCTCTCGCGTTTTTAACTTTTCTCATTAGATATCAATATGCCCTTAGAAATGCAGACACATCCCATAACTCTATGAAATAAAATAAGTACTACACACTACTTGTTCAAACATGATTTATTCACCTTATCTGCCAAAATGGGTTGTCTTCATTTTTGCATGGTTCTCCATTTTCCGAACAAAGTGCTTCACATATCAGATTCAGTCCATCAATAAACACAAGGTTCCCATTTTCACGTGCGTTGATCAGATTGAAACCCTGGAAAGTAAGCATTTGGCTAGTACACAAAACTATACATTTTGGTGAAAACATATTATCATGGCCATTGTTGGAAAAGATTCATTGGCAATCTTTAAAAATTATCACAGTTGATTGAAATATTATCTTGATTACAGCTGGACATACTAATACCATTGTTGGAATTCAAATCTTATTGTAATTGTTGAAAATCTTATTGCCATTGCTGGAAATTCTTTCACCATTGAAAGTTGAAGGAAAATTCATCAATATTATTTGAATCTTAATGCCAATGTCAGAAATCTTATTGCCATTGATCATATTTTATCATTAATGCCACCATGACACTTGAAGGTGTTAATAGCAATGATGGTGTAGGGCAACATTGATAGTGAAGCCACACCTGTTGTGCGCAGGTCACATTTAGCACAATGACACTTAAAGAAAAAAACATTAATTTTTAAAGAAGTGGTAAATAGCAATGATGATGTAAAGCAACCTTCAGTTGATAGTTTTACACTGAGCTATGAAACCACAGCTGTTGTGAGCAGGTCAGATTTAGCACAATGAGACTTGACGGTGGACCATTTAAAAGCGTGGTAAATAGCAATGATGGTGTAGAGCAACCTTAATTGTTTTACACTGAGCTATGAAACCACAGCTGTTGGGAGCAGGTCAGATTTAGCACAATGAGACTTGACGGTGGACCATTTAAAAGTGTGGTAAATAGCAATGATGGTGTAGAGCAACCTTAATGGTTTTACACTGATCTATGAAGCCACAGCTGTTAGGAGCAGGTCAGATTTAGCACAATGACACTTGAAGGTGAAGCATTTAAAAGCGTGGTAAATAGCAATGATGATAGAGAGCAACCTCGATGGTTTTGAACTGAGCTATGAAACCACAGCTGTTGTGAGCAGGTCAGATTTAGCAAAATGAGACTTGACGGTGGACCATTTAAAAGTGTGGTAAAAAGCAATGATGGTGTAGAGCAACCTTAATGGTTTTACACTGAGCTATGAAGCCACAGCTGTTGGGAGCAGGTCAGATTTATGACACTTGAGGGTGACGCATTTAAAAGTGTTAGTAGTAAATAGCAATGAAGATGTAGAGCAACCTCGATGGTTTTGCACTGAGCTATGAAGCCACAGCTGTAGGGAGCAGGTCAGATTTAGCAAAATGAGACTTGATGGTGGACCATTTAAAAGCGTGGTAAATAGCAATGATGGTGTAGAGCAACCTCAATGGTTTTGCACTGAGCTATGAAGCCACAGCTGTTGGGAGCAGGTCAGATTTAGCACAATGACACTTGAAGGTGAAGCATTTAAAAGCGTGGTAAATAGCAATGATGATGTAGAGCAACATTAATGGTTTTGCACTGAGCTATGAAACCACAGCTGTTGGGAGCAGGTCAGATTTAGCAAAATGAGACTTGACGGTGGACCATTTAAAAGTGTGGTATGAAACCACAGCTGTTGTGAGCAGGTCAGATTTAGCACAATGACACTTGAAGGTGAAGCATTTAAAAGTGTGGTAAATAGCAATGATGATGTAGAGGAGCCTTGATAGTATTACACTGAGCTATGAAGCTGTTGGGAGCATCAAAAAACTACTAAGCTATCAATCTGAAAGTAAATTTGAGAAAGAGAGGATTTCGTAACTAGTAAAGGAATTTCCTAGAATCTTTCACTGTGACTCAAAGCTCAATTTATAGAAATAGTTTTAGATTATTGGACAAGCATTGCAAAACATGTAAATAAACATAATATTTAGTTGAATATGTCAAAATTGAAACTTGACCATCAAAAGTCCGGCCACAAGCAGATTATCATTCATTCAGGATAAGAGCTATTACATTGATGAGTGAGCTAAAGTTAAAGACTTCAGTCTCTCGTGTTTGGGGTTCACGAGTAAGCAGGGTGTCCTGCCAACGTCCCCCAGTTCACTCTGACTTGTGAATGTTTAAAACCACAAAACAGATTTTTTTGCCGTACGAAAGGTTAAGATTGGAATGTTTTCTGCAATTTGCCTCAAATTTTCTAAATTGTCAGACTAATATTTAAAATTTGCAGCAGATCAGAATTAGAGTAAACAATTTCATTGCGTGATTAATAGCAATGATGGTGTAGAACAACCCTGAAAGACTGATGGTTTTGTTCTGAGATATGAAGCCACAGCTGTTGAGAGCAGGTCCATTTCGCATGAAAATAAACAATTTTCAAGCGTGGTTTAGCAATGATGTGTAGAGTACTTGATGTTACACAGATTTATGAAGCCACAGCTGTTGTGAGCAGGTCAAATTTAGCACAATGACACTTGAAGGTGAACAATTTAAAAGTGTGGTAAATAGCAATGATGATATAGAGCAACCTTGATGGTTTTACACTGGGCTATGAAGCCACAGCTGTTGCGAGCAGGTCAGATTTAGCACAATGACACTTGAAGGTGAACCATTTAAAAATGTGGTTAATAGCAATGATGGTGTAGAGCAACCTTGATGGTTTTACTATGAGCTATAAAGCCTCAACTGTTGCGAGCAGGTCAGATATAGCACAATGACACTTGAAGGTGAATTATTTAAAAGTGTGGTAAATAGCAATGATGGTGTAGAGAAACCTTGATAGTTTTACACCGAGCTATGAAGCCACAGCTGTTGCGAGCAGGTCAGATATTGCACAATGGCACTTGAAACTGAACCATTTAAAAGCGTGGCAAATAGCAATGAGAATGTAGAGCAACATTGATAGTTTTACAGTGAGCTATGAAATCACAGTTGTTCGAAGCAGGCCAGATTTAGGACAATGATACCTGAAGGTGAACAGTTTGAAAGCTTGGTTAATAGCAGTGATGGTGGTGTAGAAATTATGGAGTTATACAGAGCTATTAAGCCACTGCTGTTGTGAGCAGATTCAACTTTCCATACAGATTGTGACGTTATGGGGAACTAGAAATAAGGCTAGAGAGGAAATTTAATTAGCAAGATGGTCAGGTATGCTCAGGTTGCAAAAGTCAAGAGGGGGGAATGGTGATGATAATGGACACAAAAAAGTCTTGGGTTGGTACACTTATTAAATGGAGGCATGTTAAAAGATGATAGTGCTATTTTTTGAAAATGTGTGAGCCTGTAAAGCAGGAGTGGAGAGAAAAGTAAATGCAAGAGCAACAGCTGCATGGAGAAGGTAACTAGTGAAACTTAGCACAAAGCTGAGGTCTAGGGGATGGGTATGTGAAGCTTGTTTCAGATCAGCTCTTCTGATGGGGTATAAGGATGGGCATTGATAAGTTGCCTGATGATAGATTAGACAGTAGAGGTGCATGGAGTTAAAGATCTTTTAGTTAAATTGAGGCAGTTATTTGACAAGTTCGACATATGAAAAGTGCATCTATAAGGGACTATATGATGGGGTTTTTGGGGTATTTGGATGGCAGGATGTCATTTGTGTGACTGAAGATATGAATGATGGATGATGATGATGGGGAGAGGAACTGATTGAACTCTTATCAATATATTAATCTAATAAACTTTTATCTACACAAAATAATTAAAAGTTGCCTAAACAGACATAACTAGAATGCTGATATTACTCTTACACTCCATTTAGTTATTAATCATTTTAAAGATTAAAAATGTCTACACGTTAGAAACCAAAATTAGTTTTAATTACTAAGACATTTTATCATAATCAAACTAGGAGACCTTTTTATTCAGTACTATTGAATAATGGCTGAATGTAGTTGGCATAGCTGGTAAGATCTCTGCTTTCCAACCACAAATTTGATCCTGGCACTTTGCCGAGATTCGAATATTTGTGTGACCTTCTTTTCTACCTAAGCCAACTCAGCTTTCCATCCTTCTGGGGTAGGGAAATGAGTGTGAGCGTGTGCTGGGAACTAACCTGCGATGGATTAGTGTCCTGTCCAGGGGAGTCAAAGACTCCCATCCGCTTCACACTACAGAATCTGGAGATATGCGATGGCCTCATGGCCCACTAGGCTCGAGAAAGTCTTAGCTATTAAATGATACTGTTATTTCTGCTTGCTTTGAGAAAATGCCACTCGTTTAAGAGTACTTCACTAGCCATAATACTAGATACTGCTACTACTACCAGTACTATGTAATAACTAGTATTATACTACTGACGGAATGGGTCACCAGTATGATGAACCTTCAAGTTGCAGGATTAATTATGATGGGCTGACTTGGGTTAGACAAGGATTCCTGTAAACAGTTACGGGTGTTTGGCTGTATAAGGGCTAACCCAGGGCAGACAATGTATTCCTGTAAACAGTTACGGGTGTTTGGCTGGGGAAGGGCTAACCCAGGGCAGACAATGTATTCCTGTAAACAGTTACGGGTGTTTGGATGTATAAGGGCTAACCCAGGGCAGACAATGTATTCCAGTAAACAGTTACAGGATGGTGTTTGACTGGAAAAGGGCTGACCAAGACTTCATGTTTGTGTAAACAGCCTCTTAATAAATATGAGATTTTTCATCAAAAACTTACCAATTTTTGTGCAATAGTATTGTAATGTGAAAATGACTGTGCCAATGCAAGGAAACAAACTGGAAGTTCTCCTAAAAAAGTACATCAGCATGTAGCTTTCATTACTGAATTATTAATACAACTAACTTTATAACAACTTTGATAGCTCTTCAGCTACTGCAACCCAAGAGTCTCAGTAAATGTTTGATCAGACAGCCAAGAAGTAATAACAGCCAGCTAAGCCTTGCTAGCTAAACCTTGCCTTACAGCTAAACATTGCCAGCACAAGCTGCTACTCTTGTCTTGACAGGCGGCAGAATTTGCCAGTTACCAGCTTCTGCTGAGAACCCTGGAAACTATTCATTGCCAAGCAGTTTCTGTGTAGCTACTTACACTGTAAAAAAACACTCATAAAATTATATTTATTTACAAAGTTGTCTTGATAGCTATAGCCCACAACAGGTAGGAACAAGCTAATCTATTTATTACCTATTTTAAATTTTATATTAGTTTTATTCTTTTTAAGTAACTAGGCGAGTATTCATATACCAGGGCTTGAAATTAAGAAAATTTCATGGTAATTGTTGCAAAATTAAAAACAGTTAATCGCAAAATCGCAACCACTGCTAAAGTTTTAGCCAGAAAGGGAAATATTTCAAATGCAAATGTGACCATAACATTTGCAATTTCAAGCCCTTTATAAGGTTAATAGTGAGAGGAACAAATGGAGTTTTAAGATTGTTTCTCCTTTCGCTGGTTCAATCTGTGCTTTGTACACAAAGTTGATTGCATAGCACCTGTCATTGGTTAATTAGATCTTGAGCTTGAAGATGAAAGATTTTGTTGTTTAACCCTTTCAACCCAAGGCAGTTTATCACAATTCCAGTTCTTCTCCTTACATATCCAGGGCTCAAAGTTAACCCTTTCACTCCCAGTTGAATAATTAAGTTCTCCCAACTTGAGCCCATACTTTTCATTAAGCATGATTGAGAGAATTTCACTTTTAATCTTCAGTATTTTTTTTGTTTGATCAATTCTCATTTTCTCATTACCAAATGCCTTATTTCATTTTTGTTACATAAGGAGAAATTGAGTGTTGATAACTGATTGGGAGTGAAAGGGTTAAAGAGATTTCATGGTCGTGTTTTTGTGACTGTTTTCAAAATTTTAGTGCCAAAAACAGCAGGGTTGAAAAGTAGTCCTATGGGAGCAACTTTTGGTGGTTATTTTTTTATTAGCTTACTAGATGTCAGATTATTTAATAACTCAGATTGGCTAGCACAACTCTAGGTCTTGCAAGGCACTGTCACTGCTAACCCAATCTTCTTGCAAGCCTCCTGCTGCTCTGGCAGCCATCTCACGGCTCCCGTCATCCAGGACGGCCCACATCAACATTTGAGGATACACTAAAGAGGGATACTGAAGTGACAAAATATATTGCCGAGCTTGCTGCCTACATGGATGATTGTGCTGACTAGAGGAGAAGGTGTACAGCTTGGCTAAGGCTACCCTAACTAACTAAAAACGACACAAATAATATATAGTCTGCAAAAAATTGTTACCTTTTAAGTACAGTGAAAGAAAATGGTGGATTATAAAGCTACCATCAGTCTGAGAATCTGCAACCACAAAAAACTTACCCTGTTGGAATAAAAGAAAAACAATTTAACCTAATTTATGTATTCTAGTACATATATGTAGGTTTTGCCACTGCTTTTAGTTAATTCTTTACCGCTTGTGACAGTTTTCATCACCATCATCATTCTCATCAACATTACCTTTTTTTAATCATATGAGCTAGCTCTTACCCAGACCCTAACTTTTACAGTTAATATACGCGATGGAATACGTACGTTTCGTATGGCCAGTATGGAATTATCCCCTAAGGTCAGAGATTTATTCATTCTCTTTTTCCATGAAAACAGGTTTTTCTTATTAAAACAGCATAATATATAATATTAAATAAAGCTAACGGCAAGTTAAAGCCTTAATTTTATTTTAAAAATAGAAAATGCTGTTTATAATTCAAATGGATTTATAAACGATATCGTTATAAGCTTTGGAGCAAATCAGTATTTCAACAAATATTTGTATTAGGTTACCAACGATTTCTGCAATGCAACATTAAATTACCTTTGGAGGGTTTTTTTCACTGAAGTCCGTGATGGCGTTCAAATCGCCAAACATGGCGCCAAAACAACAAAACTGAAACCTGGTCCCAGTCTCTCACTTTTGTTACTACCCGAGCATTCCTGGATTAAATAACATTCCAAAAATGGTCGATGAAAAAGGCAGAACTTCAAATGGCTTTGAATTTTGGTTGAAAAAGATATGTTCTTCATTTATATCATTAACTGATCTTCAGAAAAATACAACCATAGAACACCTGTTGAAAATATGTGGACCTGAACAGCTTCGTTTTTTATCAACAAAACTTGAAATTTTGGTAAAAAGAGATTTTTTAAAATGCCTGCCTTTAGAGTTAAGCTTTCACGTCCTAAAGTGGCTCGATTGTGGATCGCTCTTAAGATGCTGTCTTGTTAGTAAAAGTTGGAACAAAGTCATTAGCAGTTGTGATGATGTGTGGGAGAAAGCTTGTAGCCAGATCGGAGTAAAGGAAGGCGAGGGAAGGGAAGGTATTTCATGGAAAAGTGTTTATCTCGGAGTTGTGTACCAAATGGACAGACTTTCAAGATCAAGTTCTTTTCAGACGAATTTGATTTATGGACATACAGCGCGAGTATTCGCACTATTTTACCGCAATAACATGTTGGCTACAGGTATTAATTTGGTTGGCAATGATATTTAACTCGGTAAATTTTGGTTAGGAAAAATCTGATTAAAACGTTTTACAGTATTTTAGTAAAAACGAAGCTATTATAATTATGAAGTTTTACAACTTCATTCATTAATTAGGCCAAACAAAACAATATCTGTGGTTCTTGTCACATGCCCGAAAAATAGCGTCGATTTGTCAAATTTAATATTTAATTTCATATATTTTTAAATTGGTTTTTGTTTTTTTTTAATATTATAAAATGTTTTATTAGTAAGGTAGAGCTTTTAATAAAGTATAAAACGAGATAAAAAGGCGTCTAAGACACTAGTTAAAACTTCGTTATTGCAGTTTCACGCTTGATGCGATCATCAGACTAAAATTACTTAATTTATGGAGGATTGTCATTTGTGCAGGGCTTGAGATTGGTCCTGTAAAGTTTGGGCTAAACTTGATTAGTATACCCCAACACTGCCTTTTATGACATGGTGATTTCTTCGGCGCATTCATCATTCCCTAAAAACAAATATGCCAAATCATATTAACGACAGTGTCGGGATATTCTAATGATGCTCCAAAATTTGGTTTCATGCCTGCATTTCATCACTGCTTGAATATTTAGTTAAGTAAAGAATTTTTTTAGCTTTAAAAAGGTGAAATTTTCCATTAGACAAGGGTTGTTTTTTATTTAAACTTCTGTGTATAAAATTAAGTAGATATCACAGGGATTGAAGGCTAAAAGCCTTTTGTTCATTTCTAAATAAGTACTACAGCTTATATCAAAAAAGTGTAGTTAAAATATAAACTCTTGACAGGAATGAAGAAAATGCTATTTTTTTTTTTTTTGCATTATGCACCAACTATTATCAGTGATAAGCAATGTGTAATGTTTGCAAGTAGAATTTATATGGTCGTGTATAAAGTTGGGATAAACATATAGCATACTTAGGAGAATAATGGAGCTAGAAATGGTAGCTATTGGTAGAAAGCCAAACATGAAGTAAGGTAGTGAAAGCAGAAAGGCAGCCCGAACTAAACATTACAAGCAGAGACTGTATAGATTTAACAGTAGTGGCAACTTAGATGGTTATTGTCATGTGCTCTTAACTAGTAAAAGGTTATGGGTTCTACTAGTATAAGGTCATTGGTTCAATTAGTGATAAGTCATGGGGTCAATGAGTGGAAGGTCATGGGTTCAATTATTGATAGGTCATGAGTTCAACTGGTGAAAGGTCATGGGCTCAACAATTGCAATGTCATGGGTTCAACTAGTGATAGGTTATGGATTCTCTTAAATAAGTCATAGGTTGTGGGTTCAACTGGTGCAAGGTCATGGATTCATCTATTGATAGGTCATGGGTTCAACTAGTGATAGGTTATGCGTTCAACTAGTGGAAGATCATGGGTTCAACTAGTGCAAGGTCATGGGTTCAACTAGTGATAGATCTAGTGGAAGATCATTATTTTGTTAAGTTGGTGAAAAGTGGTGGGTTCAACTAGTGACAGGTCATGGGCTCAAGTAGTGCAAAGGCATTGACTCAACCGGTGAAAGGTCATTTGTTCAACTAGTTATAGGTTATGTGTTCAACTAGTGACATGTCATGGGATCAACTGACGACAGGTCATGCGGTCAAATTGTGAAAAGTTACACATTTAACTAGTGAAAGGTCATTTTTAACTAGTGAAAAGTCATTGGTTCAACTAGTGAAAGTACTACCATGTTGCTGTTAATTCAAACTGCTTTTAAAATTAACCAATAGGATCTGATGATAGAACTGTCAGAATTTGGGATCTAGATACATTCCACTGCAAGTTTGTTCTAACTACACATACATGTGCTGATGTGTCTTTTGATGATGAGAAGGTCATCACTGCATCATTTGATAACACTCTTGGATTGTGGGAGCTGGAATCGGGAAGAAGACTGCAGTGTTATCAGGGACACACTGGTGCTGGTATGGGCTGCTGTTTTGTACTGAAGTAAAAATTTACTATATTGTGTTGAGACACTAGATCTGTTGTTCCCATTTTTTAAATCATAAGAAAGTGGTTAAGAAGCTATCAAAGAAATAGTTTATAACATGTTATTCAAAATAAACAGTTTGTTGCAAAAACTCATTTTATTTTGCACAACCTTTTAAATATGGTGATTATGATGAGGATAATGATTGTTGTGATAATGATGATGGTAATGATGATGATGATAATTATTGTGATGATAATGATGGTGATGATAATGATGGTGATGATAATGATGGTGATGATAATGATGGTGATGATAATGGTTGTGATGATAATGATGGTGATGATAATGATGGTGATGATGGGGATGATAATGATGGTGATGATAATGATAGTGATGATGATAGTAATGATAATGATTGTGATAATAATGATTGTAATAATGATGGTGATGATGGTGATGATAATGATAGTGATGATAATGATTGTGATAATAATGATTGTAATGATAATGATTGTGATGATGATGATGGTGATGATAATGATTGTAATGATAATGATGGTGATGATGATGATAATGATGGTGATGATAATGATGGTGATGATGATGGTGATGATAATGATGGTGATGATAATGATTGTGATGATGGTGATGGTGACGATGATGATGGTGATGGTGATGGTGACGATGATGATGGTGATAATTAACAATTAATCACCGAAAGTGGAAGTGAATAGTGGTGTATATTTGCCAAGCCACAAAGAGGTGAGATAAATATCCACCACTTTCACTGACACTGAGGTCAATAATTGTTTTAGTATCTATACCAAACAAGCTGAACAATTAGTTAATCAAAGACTAACTCTTTTTGTGGTAATAGCTAGACAACCTACCAACAACTCAGTTCAGAAAAAAAATGTTGCATTGTGTGATGCATGCGTGATGACAAATTAAGGCATGTGGTACAAAAGTCATGTGATCTTTAGCAATATGTCATATGAAACAAAAACGTTTGATGATTTTCTCTAGAACAAATTTATTGTTTTTTTTTTCAAACCTGCCTGGAAGATTTACAATAAAGATTTCCAGGAAGTGCAGCCTTGAGATGTGCCACCTGGATTCAAGCTGTGTACAAGTTGCTGGCTGTTCTTTTTGGACTGTTGAGATTTTCTAGTGTTGTTAACGTTTTCATCTGAACATGCTAATGTTGAATGCATGGATGTAGGATAACTCAGCTCATCTGTTGCTTCTTTCGCAGAGAATTTTCAACAAGTTTTTGAGTGTTTTGTGTGCTTCTGTGAAAAGAGCATCTCCCAAAAAGTGGTAAGAGTATTTTTGTTGTAAAAAGTTCCATCTCACTTTTTTCCCAAAAAGTGAAACTGTTGCAAACACTCGTTAAATTGCTATGGTGTCATTTACTTGATATATATAGTAAATTCCTCTTGTTGTTGAATCGTGTTGTTATTGAAACTTAATATCTGTAAAACTTTAGGTGTTTTATTGTTTACATTGTAATTTTTGCACTCAACAGTTTCAGACCTTCCAAGTGTCCCGCATTTGCCGTGAAGTTCCCGCATTTTTGTTTTTTTTCACGCATCACGCATGAAGTG
>JAOTRI020159420.1:0-20127 GCA_028564885.2 Zoanthus sanctaehelenae
GTGTTCTCAAATAGCCGTCGTGTTTTATCACAGTCTAAAACACGGCTTAGGCTTCTTTATTTGTTAAATAAAACATTCACATCAGTACAAAAATTTTTAATAATCTTCATGTTATTTGGTAGTTTGTTCCCATCTTGAGTGATGTTGATGGTGGCCATCAAGAATTTACCTACACTAAGATAGACAGACCTTCTACCTGACATGAACATGTATAAACATCGAAGTTTCCAATGGCCTCATACAAGAAGACAAAAACCTCTAAACATTTGCAATAATTTAAACAAAGATAAAACCTCCTCAATTATTGTAAGATATTATAGCTTCAGTACAGATAAAAATGGTCCTTTAATAACCCCTGCTGGTGGAGGTACTGTAATCTTTGCAAGTGTCAAGGTTCTTGTTAGTCGATCGTTCTGTCATAAATGTGTGGCCATGGTTTAAATGCTACCATAATATTATTGTAAGTTGCCCTTATCAATAACCATACACATGGCCCATACAGCTTCATCGTCCACAGCTTCCAAGCAATCTCTGTTGTTGTAGTTTGTAAACATTTACTCAATTTTTAATTTCAAATGTTTATCTGCTGAACTTCACTCAAAAGGTATCAAGTGGCACTTTCGGTTAAAAAATGCATTCTTCACTAAGCTACCCAAGAGCCAGTCAGAAGTGCAAACAAAACAATATCATGGGTACACGCCTGTGATTCATTGCTTTGCAACTTCTACCATTTAAAAAGACCAGTTTATCTGTGGTGAAGTTGTCATGTCCTGAGCATTGGTCTGGCTGGAAATCAAACCCCAGCTTGCTACACTAAAGACTGGTTGCTTTACCTACTAGTTAAGATATTCTGGTGATGGTACACGTAGCAAAAATTAATTGACTAGTTATTAAATTTGAAAGTCTCTTTTGTAATGTGACAGTTGACAGTTATTGTTGGGCAGACATGGCTGGTGCAGTTGGTAACATCTCTGCTTTGCAGTCACAAGGTCCCCAGTTCTATGCCGGCAGTCTGGATTCGAAAATTTGTGTGACATTCTTTTCTGCCTAAGCCAACTCGGCTTTCCATTCTTCCGGGGTAGGTAAATGAGTACCAGCATCTGCTGGGAGCTAACCTGCGATGGATTAGTGTCCCGTCCAGGGGGAGTCATAGACTCTTATCGGCTTAACACTACAGAAACCGGAGATAAGTGCCGGCTCCATCGGCCACTAGGCTCCTAAAGGATTTAGCTTTGTAGCTGACAGTTATTGTTACTCTTTTTAAAAGTTCAATATGAGGCTATATTATATAATCCACGTTTTAAACTGCTGTTCTGTACCCAGCATGAATAGTATATTTTAGCATTAGCTAACACTAAGCAGGGTTCAAAATAGCGATCTTTTGTTTGGTTCAAAATTTTTGCCGGCTGTTTTCATAGCCAGGTAAAATATCCTGTTTGCAAAACGATATAAACATAAGTAACCTACAAGACAACTGTGTTGCGGAAGTGAAAATCGCCGACAAGGTACAAAATCAGCCGGCCATAGCCGGAAGCCGGACGCTATTTTGAACCCTGCTAAGTACTAGTATTTAAAACTGTATTTATTTACTGACCAATACTGGAAGATATGATAACAAATAAATTCTGTCTACTAGCAATAATGATAATAATAATAATTTATTATTATTTTAACTCTTTCAGTCCCAGCTGGTCATGAATACCCAACTTCTCCTAACATAACACATACAAAATAGAACATTTGGCAATGAGAAACTGAGACTTGATCAAGCAAAGCAAGCCACTTTGGGGAACTTTCGAGACCCTTAACTTTCTGACCTCAACTGTATATGCTTGTAAACAGGTTCTGAAAAGCCCTGAGATGAGAACTTGTATAATGTCTGTATTGTATTGTATGGTGTGTTTGTCACAATGTAAAACATACATTCCAGCTGCAACATACAGCTAGTTTTGACTGATCTCAATTATTTTCAGATGTCAGTTGGGTGTGCCAAGCTGGAGCAATTAACGATGGATCAGTGCCATTCACTCACTAGCAAGTCACTTTTTTATGTTGCAAGAAACTGTCGTAATCTGAGTGTTCTATCCATTGAGTACAATAATCACATTGAAGATGATGGTGTCATTGCATTAGTCCAAAATTGTCTGTTTTTGAAGAAAATCCATTTAAACTCTTCTGGTGTAACTTTTAGGAGTGTCATGAGTTTTGCCAGTTTCTGTCAAAGTATTGTTGTATTGGATGTACGTAACTGTAAAGGACTGACTGATGAAGTGATATTTGATTTGGTTTCTTGCTGTCAAAGCCTGGAAATTATGAACCTTAGTTTATGTTTTGATGTAACTGATGAATCTGCATGCCATATTGCAAAATACTGTACAAAACTTCGAAGCCTCTTCCTTGTTCATTGCAAAATTACAGATAAAGGTAAGTGATCTCAAAATTAGACTATCTTATTATCTTTAAATTAGACTATCTTATTTTTATAGCTGCAGGATGCATAACCTCAGTAGAGGTTATGTAGTTATGTAATTTTCTTCTCCTTATTCTTCTCCATCTCCTTCTCCTCTTTCCTTTTCTTCTCGTTCTCCTCCTTATTGTTCTTCTTCTTCTCCTTCTTCTCCTTCATCTCCTTCTTCTCCTTCATCTCCTTCTTCTTTTTCTTCTTCATCTTCAAGATTCTTCTTCTTCTTCTTTTTCTCCTACTCCTCCTACTCTTCTTCCTCCTACTCCTCCTCTTCATCCTCCTACTCCTCCTTTTCCTCCTCCTCCTCCTCCTCCTCCTCCTCCTCCTATTCCTCCTCTTCCTCCTCCTCCCCTTCCTCATCTTCCTCCTCCTCCTCCTCCTCTTCCTCCTCCTCTTCCTCTTCCTCCTCCTCCTCTTCCTCAGTCTTCTTCTTCTATTTTCATTTATTTTTCATGTACATTTGTTTTTGTTCTTATTTAGGCCTGAAAACGTTTTGCAAGTGTAATTGTGATCTACAGAGACTGGATGTCAGTTGGTGTCAAGAAATCACAGGTGAGGGTGTTAGAGCCATTGTAGAAGGCTGCTGCACCCTTACACACCTAGGTGAGTTGCTTGTAAGTGGAACAGGTACAACATAATTTTACTATAAAAACGATTAGAACTTAAAAACATGGCTTTTTGTTTTCTTTAAAAGCTTATCTTTTAAAATTTTTTTTTAAGATGTAAGTTTTTAATTAATAGGTACCTTTAGCATCAATAGTTCTGAAAAATCATGTTCCTGGCTTTCTCTTTGCTTGTTTGTGTGGTTCATTATGGGTTTGTTTTTTCTGCCTCAAACCAGGAAGCAATTAAATATTTTTCAATGAAGCTAATCAAATACTTAGAAGGTGTGTGTTGTTATGCTCTCAGAATTTTGGGAACTCCAACAAAGGTCTTTTCAGGTTCTATTTTTAGCCGAGCTCAATGCATTCCAACATGCAGCAGTTATGTTTACTATAAATGTTCTTTGTGAAGGCAGCTGGGAAAATGTGTACTGAGTTGATACGGATTTCCCAGAACCATGTGCATTCAAGAGACCTGTGTGGTTGAGGCCCTTTGTTCTGCTGGAATTTATACTAAGCCATTAATTAGAACAATCAAGAGGGCAGATGTGGTTGGCACAGTTGGTAAGATCTCTGCTTTCCAACCAGCCTTCTTTTCCGCTTAAGCCAACTCAGCTTTCCATCCTCCCGATATACCAGCATCTGCTGGGAGCTTACCTGCTATAGATTAGTGTCCATTCCAGGGGGAGTCAAAGACTCTTATTGGTTAACACTACAGAAACCGTAGATTAGCACCGTTTTCATGGGCCACTAGGCTCTAAAGGATTTTAGCTTAGAACAATCAGGAATACTTGCTTAAGAACAATTAAGAATTTTTATAAAGAAGATGAAGTATCTTTTGAGACACCTTCCATCTGTCAAAACAAATAGAACTTTATGATACAAGGAATTGTTATTCTCTAAATTTAATACCATGCCAAACTGAATGCTTATGTGGAAGTTTTTTTCCAAACTCCATAAAAGTTTTAAATCAGTATATTGAATAAGAAGGGTTAAGTCTAGTGTTTTTAGATTTGTAAATTTAGGTTTTATCAATTAAACTTTTGTATATACTTACATGATTGTAAACACATTTGTAATTCCTATTTATTTACACAATATAATGTGATTTTTTGAAAAACCTTTATTGTTATTATTAGTAGTAGTAGTAGTTTGCTGTCACTTTCGACGTATTCATTGTTAAAGGTCGACCCTAATCTATACTGCTGACCATTTTGTTTACCTCATCTATAGAAATTAGAAGTGTACTAAAGAAGTGCTATAGTGTAATGCTATAGGGAGACTGATTTGCTGATGCTACTTCAAATGTCAACTTGATAAATTTTTTAAATGCCAAGGCCATTAAAAATCTTGAAGATAGTACTTAGCTCAACTTGTAACATCTTTCAAGACATGGTAAACATTGTAATTGCCTAACCCTTTCACTCCCAATCAGTTATCTACCCTCAACTTCTCCTTACATAACTAATACAAAATATAACATACTGTAAGGTAGTGAAAAAATTTAAATTAATCAAACAAAATATATTTTGAAGATTAAAAGTGAAACTCTCTCAAACTTGTTCAATAAAAAGTATGGGTTCAAGTTGGGAGAATTCAAAAATTGAACTGGTAGTGAAAGGGTTAACAAAGATCTAAACAGGTTATCTCAGAGGTGAGTTGCAGCCTCTACATAAAAAAGCTGTTTTGGGAGTTTTAACAGCATCAGGATTTGCAAGAAAAAAATGTGAGAGTGCTACTGCTAAAGAAGCCTGTTTTATTATTCATTGTTTACAAGTACATCTAACTTCTACTTATACATACAGTAACTGTCTTGATCAAGGGGAGAGAATGAAGAAGATTCATCAAAATATCAAATTCTTTAGTTGAATTCTGAAAGAATTCTCATTTTCTATCAGGAAATCGGTTACTTGCTAGAAGGTTTTTCCATTGTCCTCAGACCTTTGAGGAAATAGCGATAGCGCTATTTGCAGCGTTTTGATTATGTTTATTCACCCATCCTGGCCTAAGGGAAGAAGTTATGGACAATTGTCTGGTGCATCAATTCTCTTAACTTGTGAAATAGAAATTATGGAACTCAGTGTAAATTTACCAGCACATTTCTTAAAAGTCATAAGTCGTGTTTAAGGCTTAAAGGGTTTACAGTCATGTTGTATTCATTTGGTATCTTGTAGGTCTTGTGCGCTGTGACAAAGTTGAAGAAGAATTGGTTGCTGAACTGAGCCAACAATACCCGCATGTGTTTCTCAGCACTTTCATGACAGAGATGAATCGAATGTTTAACAAAGCTGGTTATTCAAATGGAGTGCAGGCAATTCTCAATTCTTCCAGCGTGGAAAGCTGAACTGTTATTCTTGTACATCACTCTTTAGGTTGAAGCAAATACCTTTGTCATTATAATTAAGGCCGTCTACTCCATGGATAAGCATCGATTCTGTAAACCTCTTTGCTCGTAAAAGATTTAGCTAGCTATCTTTTTTATAATCACATAATCAGCCTTCTCAAAATGAGCCGGTTGGTGGCTCAATGAGCCGCCTCCTCTGGGAATTTGGTAGTCTCCTTGCCGTCAAAAAATGTATTATTTTTACTAACAACAAGGAAAAAAGAAAAAAGAAAACCGCCTCCAACTTTAATATAACCTGCTCCTCAGAAACATTTTGAGAAGGCTGCATAATGGTTTTAAAATGTTTCTGACTTTAGTACAGGGTTCAAAATAGCCGCCGCAGATTTTGAACGGTTTCGTCGATTTTCGTCTCCACAACACAGTTCAAGATCAAAGGGTAATCGGCGACTTTTCGCCCATTCGGTTATTATAACTAAAAACAAAATATTTCAATTCCGAATTGATTACTTTTTTTCATTTATTAACATTTGTAAGATGATACAAAAATATATTTGCTACTTTGTTTGCCTCAGTATAGCTTGGTCTTGTAGGTTACCTATATTTATACCGTTTGGCAAACAGGATATTTTACCTGGCTACAAAAACAGCTGGCAACAATTTTGGACCAAACAAGAGAGCTTACAAAATAAAACAAAATTTGAGAACGTTATTTTGAACCCTGTATTATATGAAATAGGGACAACTTTTGCTATAGAAGATTTGTAATTAAAATGGCATGAAGGTGAAAACACTTGAATTGTTTATGGTCTGAGTAATTTTATTTGATACTCTTGCTTTATGATAAACTCTGCAGCCCATGTGATATGTAAAAAGTACTGGTATTTTCAGTTGCAACTGATATCCATTCTCGCGCACTCTTATTGGCTCCCATAGCTTGTGATATCCCAGATGTCAAAATGACAGGAAGCGCACCTTCTAAAAATATATTAGGTATTGTTTCATTGTTGATAAACTGCGTTTTCTCCCAATATTTTGTTAAATACTTCAACAACTATCACTCTTGTGGTCAGTGCCTTACACTAAATGCATAATTCGACGTTTCACGTCTCGGTATGTATGTCCACTACTAATCTTTTCCCGTTTGGGGTTAGTTGTAAATTATTGGCTAAATTTGGTAGATTGGTAAATGCAATAGAGGGAGATAAACCAATATTAAAATGTTGTTTAACCGTTTTAATTGGCAGATAAACGGTTTTATTATAATGTGACACTACGTACGTGAGATAAAACTGTAAAGAAAAATCGTATTAGTATGCCATATATCACTTCACGTCATTTTTATTCAATCAAATTAGCTGATGTAGTTATCTTTTCATTTTTGTCGGGCTTATCTCTTCTGGTCATTTAGACTCGTAACAAGCCTTGTCTTATTCCAAGAATATAACGAGATTTGTCTTTATTTTTGAGTAACTTTATCTGAATCTATATAATAAACAGTTTGTGACATGGCAAGATCTAGATATCGCTTTTAGCTTATTCATGCGCGCGCATGCGCAAGCAATGAATGAATATCGTGAGGCTAAAATGTTGTGTAGACGGAATTTGAGGAAACGAAAATTTGTTCAGACGGAAATTGTGAAAACGGGAATTTTTGTAGACGTAAATTGTGAAGAAGGAATTGAAAGTGTCTTTACCATCCTTCCCTGCTTCGTATTAACAAAAGTCCAAATAATCTTCGATATCGATGCAATTACCAAGTGGAGCGACCAAGAAAAACTTTTAAAAACTTCATTTAATGATTTGGCAGCTTCAACCTCAATTTATTCTTAATTTTGATTTTTTTTTTCTGTGGGCTAAAATGAGACTGAAAATTAAAAATAAAAAGACAAGACACTGGAAGCAGTGCTGATAGTCTATATACTTTGAATAAATCTTTGACTTCGTACATTTAGTGAAGATTATTGCACTACTCACAACTGTGTACATTTTTCTTTCTCGCACTCCTCCCCCTCATGCTGCAGATTTTGTTACCCAACGATTTTACATGATTTAATAAAGTTTCAGAAGCAACATTTTGGATCTGACCCTCTGGACTCCAGATTCTTACCTTTGGGATTCCTACCTTCTGGATTGCGGATTCTGGATTTCAAATCAAATCTGGATTTCGGATCTCGCCATTAATATCCGCATTCCAAAAATCAAATTTTACGATCGACTAGAGCTTTTTTCCTGTTGTTTTAAACCCGTCGTAAATTGTTGAATTGCTTTAATTCCCATTTTGTCTTCCTTTTATTTAGAAACACAATGACTCCACCTATGGAGATAACATGTGCAGCCGTGCAGCTTTCTATGATTTTGCAACTGAAATGTGAGAAAATCTTCCAAGCATACAGTTTTTGTAAATGATGGTTTTCCACACTGGCAAATCTTTTGTCACCAACTGCATGGTGTTTCGTTATATTTCAGTAAAGTGAATTCTAGCAATATATTTTTATTTGCTCTAATCGATATACCCTTGATATTGTTGATACCATTAGGGATTCCAATCCTCCCGATGTGTCAGGAAACCTCGGTTTGAGAGCCTTTTCCGGTCTTCTGTTTTCACCCATTACCCTCCAGCATTATTTTGCCATACTCTTAACACTATCCGAGTTTATTACTGGTTTTCCTGTGGCAAGCTCAGTCTTAAAATCCGTTTGTTTTCCGCCGTCTGTCATGTCTCTCTGTAGAGTATCCCATAGTTCCTTGCGGTGCCAGCTTGACACTCAAAGTTCATTATAACTATTATAAGGGCGTCTTGTTCATTTTTGTTAAATTTCATGTTTTCTTTTCTTTAAACTAGCGCGAACAATTTTTTAATGAATCTCACGTGATTCTGCATTACACAATATGATAATTTTTTATGTGATCACTCAGAGATCAGTCTAGCGATAACTATATAATTACAAGGCACTTTGTAAAAAGTTGGGTTTTTCAAAGAGCATGCATTTTAAGTCCTTAATTCCACTACATCAACTCGTACCGTACGTATGAAAGACCAATCCGGCAGGTACAGCGCAAAACTTCAAAGTTCGTATTGGTAACTTTCCTCTGGCAACGGCAGCTGTTGAAAACCCTGCATTGTTGTCAGTGGAAACTGAAAATTCGAAAACAGTCTTGTAGACGGCATTCATGCTCGGCTGAACTTCAGAACATCTGAACAAGTGTGGTCTGATACATGTACAGCTTTAGATAAACTGTCTGCAAAAATTCTAAATTTATCTCCCAGTGGCAGTGATTAATTTTAATTATTTCCAGTTCTTTATGCACGGCAGTCTAAAAACAAATAATTAAAACCTGGCAGTTATGTTTCACTTTTAAAAGGTATACGAGATGTAATTCAAATTTTTGAGCGTAGTTTGCGGATTGGTTTAATTTGTACGTTTCTTCATGTTTTGCATTCCCGGCCGGAAGTACAACCCTGTGAAACACTAAACGTCCAAAAATAAAACTGAAAGCGCTAACCGCCACATGATTACACATACCACAAGAAGCCCAACATATAAATGTAAATTTTTTAAAATCAAAAACTACCCATACATTCCATGTTTGGGCAGAACCTACACGCATGCGCACAGCCAGCTTCATCATAGTAACTTCGAAGCAAGTAACTGGAGCAACCATGAGCCACTATTTCGTCTTTGTTAGGACTCATGATCATTAGCACGCGTACGGTATAGTTTTAACAACCACACGCAATGAAGTTACAAGGGCGAGTTTTGAAAACTGCTTTAAGGCTTAGCAGTATGGACCCGTGACATTATTTAAGTAAACAACGTGGAAATGTCGATAATTGTGGGAGAAAACTCAAACTTTTTTAAATTTCATTTTTCAGCGTTTCAGAACATTCCTGGGATTGATCATGTTTGAAAAGTCATTGATTTGACTGCGGCGTCCAGCAAAATAGTTTATATTAGAATTGATTGAATCAAAATACAAGTCAGAAATGTACACTCATATCGTACTTTTAGCGTACTGTTAATCTGTTTAATAGAGAATTTCTCTTTGTTAAGGAGGCATGACGTTTCTCGTGGAGAAATCGATTTGTGACGCTCCCCTTAAGAAAACCGGAACCACAACTTTAAATCAAGTGTTTTTGAAAATGATAAGCTGTAAGTTGCGATTGTAACCCTCCGATCAACTTACGCTTGAAAAAAGATTCGGAGATTTGCTTTTATTTCATGAAGGTTTTTATCATTATAATATTTAGTATCTAAAATGGTATTTAATCACAGCATTAATCAAGTTTAAAATTGGCAAAATTTTCCCGTTTTGGCGCCGTTACATACAAAAATGACTTATTCATGCTTTTAATTAATTCTTAACTGAAGCAGCCAAGCTCAAACTCGCATGATAACATCCACGCAATGAAATTAAAATCATCCTTTAAAAGCAGCTACCCCATAACTAGATATGAGCTCAGGAAATTAAAGTATCTCAGTCTTTGGTTTTCATGTTCTTTCTAAAAAATCGACATTATAGTCATGTTTTAGAGAGTTGATATTGGCCCTCTTACCATTTAAGAGAGCTTGATAAGACCAAGGGAGCTTGTTATTATATATTGAAACATTTAGATCTTTGTTATTCGAGCCAATTGCAAGATACCTCCAACGATCCATAAACGTTTGAATAGTGCACACACGCCTTGAGACTTAGAATGGTCTTGGGTGTACTCGAGGTTTTGTGGAGTACTGATTAGCGAGAAGACACCTGAAAATGAAGACAAATTTGGCAATTTTGCTTTTGCTTAACATTGGTATCGCATCTTGCAGATTACTTGAAGGTTTGTTTCATTAAATTGGCAAAGCCTATGTTAAAAATGTAATAACAAAACGTTTTGGCGGAGATCATGTTGATAGTTTTAAATAAATAATGTAGTGATATGCTCTGGACATTGTTATTTGATTCATTTATAATGTGGTATATGTTTTGTTGTGTTTTTTCAGTTGAAACCACTTGAAACTTTCGCTTATAATTAAACAACTCCTAACATAAAAATGCAAGTTCTTAGGTTGTGCAGGCTGTTTTTCTCGTTCTGGGGATAGTTGTGTTGACTTATTAAGAGGACGTTCTACTAAAGAATCCGAAGGGTAGTGAATCAGATAATAGAGAGAAGAATATTGAATGATAATAATGATTATATCGATCACCAATCTTAGGTCCTTAGTCGTGCACCTTGCGCAAATACAGTTTTATTTTTTGGTATTTTTTGCCCATTTCCTATCAAATATCATTTCAGACTTACGCACTGTCTCAAACCGTACCAAACCTCCCGCCAAAAACTTATAAAACTGATAAAAAAATCTGAAAATATTGCTCAAACATGCCTTCTTTTCATTCATTCCGGGACAGTATCAAAAGATTTTTAATATTTGAAAGTTTTTACGTGGCGGGGTTTAATACAGAAAAGAAAAGTACTCTAGTTTTCTCTACATCTTCAATTGGTTTATGTCTAAATGTTGGTACTGTCCAGAGATAGATGAATTCAACTTTCATTTGCTAGCTGCAAAAGAGAAACGTATGCAAAAGTATAGTCAGAGCTGAACCGATGCGAAATTTTCTTACAAATATTTCATTTTAGTCAAACTAAGAAAGCGGAGAAAATTTAATTGATGCTAATTTATTCCACTGGAGCAGACATTTCAACGGTCATGCAAAAATTCAGTGGAGCAGACAACGGCGAACATGACACTTGCACTGCAAATAACCATTGTTCGCACAACCTACTATCAAAACAGAGATAGATTCAAGCGCGGCGGTGTCCACTTTGCACTCACCTGCCCACACTGAGTTTGAATTTTTGCACAACCGTTCAAAAAAAATCTTTCGCTAAACTGAACATGTCATCACCTTACAAATAGGTGATTTCGTGTAAAAATTTAAACACAATTATCATTTGTTGTAAATTTATCTTGAAGGTAGGATTTCGAAATATTTTAAAAGCTTTATGGAGATTTATGATCGTTAGAGTTTGAGCTAGTAGTTGGCATTTTTCCAACCTTTTCTTTTTCATAATATTTATATTTCATGTTTTTTGCATTCTTTTTCCCCTCAGCACTACAAACCAACCCAAAACAACACATAATGATAACAAAATTAAGCAATTTATCGAATTAAAGCTTCGTTAAAGTACTTCATATTTTAATTTCGAAGACAGTTTCGAACACAAACGTAAAATTCCGTACCGCTTTACACGAATCAAATGATGTAATCAGTCTTAGAGTCACAACGATAGCTGGGCTACCTGTGACCTAACTGCAGGACCGTAGCCAGGAAGAAAGTACAACCGATGCGCGAAAGACCCCGAGGGGGGAGGGGGGATAGCACAAGCGCCGAAGGCAAGAGAACGACCGCCGAATATGGGAAGTTTTGGGGGGGCTCCGAGAGTATACCCCTCCGAGAAATTTTGATGTTTAGACTCTCGGAAATGTTATTTGCAGCGTTTTTGAGGGCTTTTTGGTAACCTTTCATAAAAAGTTTTTAAAATTGTAAAAGCGCTTACCGTGGCGAGTGCCTCGGTTCGCCTCATATATAATATATAATATTTAAATAAGCCTACGTATTATATATTGTATCAGTATAACTTCTCAAAGCCTAATTTGCTTTGTTCTTTTCAGAGGTTCTGAGAAAATCACACAAAGAACAAACTTCCCTAAACGACAATGTGCAAGAGCTTGCTGAGCCGAATAATGACGAAAAATCTCGGGAGACTTTTGATGATTCAAAATTGACTGGAGAGAATGAAAAACGGATAAAAATTGGTTCCTCTTTTGCAAGTAAAAGAGCTCATTAATAATGGAAATTTTATATTTGTGTTCTAGATCTTGGTTGTTGAGGAGTCTTTTTCGACTAACAGTTTAAAGTTCAGGAACTGTGCTTCCGTAGTGGTTAAGGTCATTCCCCTATTTTGCAGTGCGCAACTCTACTGTGCACAACGGCAAAATAAAAAATTTACGCTCATTTCTAGCTAACTACAGAGTATTACCCAATCTGAGTTGCATCTAACAACAAAATTCTTCGATTTACCAATGCTTTGTAAAATATCTGCGAAACCAACCCGGTCAACCTATTTTTTCTTTTCAGATTTCTAACCACAACATCTTTTGCTAACTACTGTAAAAATTTAAGGAAAATCCTATTGTTAGAAGTATCAAATTTTGCACCTAATATCTAGCCAATGGACATTTTGGCCTACCTTCATAGTCCTTTTTGTCCAAACATGCAGAAATTACCATATTTCAATGCTTCGTTGCTAAAGAACAAGCACGGTGACCCCCTCTTTTTATTTCATTTTTGCAGTTTACTTATAGTGAACCACACATGGGCAAAGTTTGGAAAAAATCTGAATGTAGATTCTATTTTAGGGCAATGACCTTAAATCACTAAACTTTCATTAAAGTTTCCCTAACCAATCACAAGCTTGTGTCATTCATATATTAAAGCAATCGCGTTTATCTTTGGTTTTTTCTCAGCGGTACTTCTATTTCAACTGAGAGAAAAAACGCGCAAACAAAGAAACAAAGAAACAATTCTAACCATTGCGTCGGATCCATGTTGTTCCAATGATGTTGGGAATCTCACATCATGTGCGATAACATCAGCAATGATGGTCATGATAAAAACGTTGGAGCCAAAACTTTCCTCACAAAAACTCAACTGCTGTAGGGATCTGCGCACCACCAGTTTTTCAATCAATAGTTTGTTTGAGAAGTAACACGAATTTTAGTGGACATAAAATATTAATTTAAAACATTGCCATTGACATTTTTTTACAAAAACACTGGTACCATGTTCCTGGACCATTCTCGTCCCCAGATCCCATCGTTTTTCTTTGCCGGTGGCGCCTAGGCACGACTCTCGTGTCAGGTCAGGGCTCCCCCAGCATAATTTGAACATTTTCACTTATTTTATGTCTTGCAAAATGGAAAAATCAGCATAATGTTGGCATAATGTTGCAATATGTGCCGGGAACTATCTTGTAACAACCAAAAACTGGTTACTTCTAAGCAATTTGTTTGTTTAACCTCATATGTGCGCAAATATGATAGTATTTTGTTGTGGGTTGTTGTCACTTAAATGAGGTTTTTCCGTTTTGTGAGACAAGTAAGACTAGTCACCAGTAAGAATGTGAGTCGAGTAGCTCCAGGTCGAGGAAGAGATCTGGTAGGCCCCAGGCTCACTATGACTGGAGCTCGGCTGTGCTTTCGTTATTTTCCACTTTTGAAAATAATATGTATAATGTTTTATTCGTGTCATCTTGCTTGCTCTTACTTTATAGTTCATCCAAGCTTGATGTTTCAAGCAAAGGCTGCATATTATAGTCATGAAGAAAACACCCTTAATCAGATAGTTCGGTTCGCTTTTTTTGACCTGATGCAATTGTAATCTCGTGATATACTTGCCGGAAACACCATAAAAAAAACTCCTACAGGTATGCACGTATAACCACATTTGGCAAAATCTATTTCAATGTAACATAATCAAACTAGCTGTTTAAATAATCAAGTAAGCGTCGCTAAGGGGCGAACCATTAGATTTGCTGGGAGGGGGGGTGGTCACAAGCACTGAGCATTTTTTTTTTCGGGTGAATTTGCTGTGCATGATTTTTTTTTTGATATATGGCGCTTGCAGGATTTTTTTTTCACATATTTTTAATATGCAAATTTGCCCCATTGCCTTGCAAGATTTTTTTTTTGGCAGTTAAGTCCTTGCATGAATTTTTTTTTTGACATTATCCTTGTGCATGCATTTTTTTTGGCAGTGACCACCCCCCCTCCCACCAAGTCTAATGGTTCCTCCCTTACCGCTGTTCATACAAGACAGTTTTATTTGGATTCTAAATTCCGAATCGGTGCGATTTGAAGGATACACGTGTCAAAACCCTATTCGAAGTAAATTCTTGCAAGCACTATGCACATCTGTAGATTAAATATTCTTTTTTCCAAATTCTGAATCTGAGCTGTACACGTATATTAAAATTCACTTGCCTGTAATCAAAATTGATTTTCCAGCGATGCTCTTACGACCAACGGGAACAAATGTGTGGAAAATGCTCTCCAAAATGTAATAAAAAATCTTTCCCACGAGTTCGAATATCTCAACAAACAACCACATCTTCTAATTAGATGGAGAACGGAGAATCGATTCTTGAGTCAGACTGGAGTCACATGAGTCACACTGGAGTGTACGTTATATGAAGTACGAGGATTGCTGGGACGTCATCTTTGGATTAACTTAGCCTCGATTCCAATTTTTGTTTTGGTTAAAAAAATTTTGCGTCTGGAGATTACCAATGCAAAGCGACAAGGTTAACAAGGTAAGTCATTATGGTCAATACTTTTCATGTTAAGATTAAGCACATATAATCAAATTAGCAAGTGCTTTGAATTGTACGTATTATGAAAAAATTCATGCAGATCGACTAAGTTCCCTTGTTAGCACGAAAATTGCGCAGAACATTTGCTGATATTTCTCATAGAATTTCAGTTGTAACAATTGTGATCATAGTTTCTTGTCAATATTTAAGCTATTGTGTTTACATAATTTCTTTGCCCTAAAATATCTGCAAATGGTTAGACTTTCGCGTCTTGTCGGACAAAGACGATAAATTCTAGACCCTTCGATCGCGAGACTTGTGCACGTGTGTGTCTCGGTTATGTAAATTAACGGTCATTGTTATTATTACTAGCAGTTTCTATCGAAAGCTAAGTGCTGCGATATCCGAACTGAAAAAATGTTTTTGTATGGATAAAAAGTATCAAAGAGTCGTTGTTCATAGCAAATCCTACCGCATGGATAATTTAATTATTTATTTAAAGTAAAACTTGAGTTGACAGCTCAAAATTAATAAACGAAATTTAATCAAAAACGGACACATGCAAAACATGAAATCAGCATTAGAATGAATATATAATTATACAATTTATTTGCAAGAAAAATTCAAATGTTTATAAACATGAAAAATCAACATAAAATAATGTACCTATTAATGTTAAGCACCCACCGGGGGGGAGGCCGGCCTAGGAGTGGGGATTAGACAAAATCCCCACCGTCGGGATGAAAAATGTAATCAAATCCAATAAAAATTCCCTACCTTGGGAAATACATTGAAATGTTTACCTTGACCGCGCTGGGCCGGGCGGGCTGGGCCGGTTGCGCGGGCTGAGTTTTTCTGATGGATCCCGGCTGTTCGCATGAAATCTGTAAAAATATTTGGCTCGCGATTACATGGAAATTTTTCTCCCCGGTTTGGAGCTCAAGTTTTATGCGTATGAAATCCATACTTGCGAATTTTTATCAGGATAAGAAGACTTGAATAAAAATCCAAAAGAAGAAATCATGAAAAGTGTGCTATTTTGCAGCAATCAGATCCATAAGAACAACTTTGTGACTTCCCGGGCCGTATACATGGGCTGGATTTCATCGGTAAATATCCCCACCCTGGGGGCAGCATAATATGGCAAATGCCTTACTATGGGGCATCAAATATTGGTCTAATCCCTACCCCTGGCCCGGCCTCTTCCCCGAGGACATTGATAGGTGCATAAATTAAACAATCGTAAACTTGACACGTAGGGCGATTACGTACATCTATAGCGCTATATAGTTTTGAACCAGTTTCCTGAAGAGAACATCTGCTTTGGTCAGTTAGAGTTGTTCTATCGGCTTGTGTGAAGAATTGTGATTGTTTAAGCGTGATGCTTTTCACAGATATTGCGCAGTTGGTAAAATCTCTGCTTTCTAACTAAAAGGTCCCCAGTTTGACCCCGGCACTTTGCCGAGATTCGAATATTTGTGTAAGCTTCTTGTCCACCTAAGCCCACTTAGCTTTCCATCCTTCCAGGTAAATAAGTACCAGCATTTACTGGGCTGCCGATGTGTTAGTGTCCCGTCGAAGGGGAGTCAAAAACTCTAAGCGCCGGATCTATGGGCCACTGTAGGCTCCTAATTAAGCATTAGAGCACAACTTTCTATGACTTTATCGGTGAAATAGAGCACGCGTGACGTTTAGAGTGTCTCTCTCAACATCACAAGTGCTCTATTTCGCGCAAAAGTCATAGAAAGTGACTTAGTCGTGCTCTAATGCTTTTATGATATAGCAAAACAAGCGGGAAAATAAGCAAGTGAAAACCATGACTTTATCGGTGTAACAAAGCATAGATTTGAACCAATCAGAGCGCGCGTTATATCGTAGCGATATTATAAAAGGATTTAGCGTTTAGCTTTCATCAAGATATATAGTACTGTATGTTGTTGATTTTTGTTTTAAAAATAGATTTTAGTTTAGAATCTTCGTCAAGGGTCAAGAGTTGTACTTGCAGTTATTTAAAGAATCCGATATATTGATAAACTAACTGTTGATTTGAACAAAAAAAATCGTTTTGTTTGTGTGATTAAGTTTTTGAACTTAGTTTTGGCGTTTTTGTTTCCTTTTTTTCCATTTTATCTTTGTACTACCAATCCATTTACTTCTTTTGGCTGGAATTTTTTTGTTGGCGCTATATTGAAGATATTTTGACAACTAGCAGCCCTAACTAAGGTCACAGTGTAAAAGCAAAACTTCTTCAAATTATTTTCTGAACGTATACTTATAAACAATGTATGTAGTAACTTTATTTTTGCTAAATTCGTCTCATGCATGCGACACGAATATCGTATCAAAAGCGCTTTATACGTCCAATCAATCAGTTTTTATCCTTTGTGACGACAGTTCTAAACTATGACCATGCATGTTCTATCGTTTAGCTACAGTACTTGCTAGAATGTGTACCTATTTATAGTATGCCATTTTGTATGTTAATAATTAGAAAATCTCCCCTTACAATACGATGCACAATTGCGTTGACTTCCCTATAGAGTTATTCGCATTTAAAAAAATGACAAAGTTGTTTGATCATTGAAACAGTGACGAGCTTCGTTAAAGATTCATAAAAGCAGCTGTTTTTCGTGACTTAGTGTACTCAATACTGCATAAATCGATTGACCTTTTAAAAACTCCAGATTGGAATTTCCACATTACATACATTTTTCGCGACGCTTTAATTTTTTAAGTTTGATTTGCACGTACATACTGTGTATCGCAAGTTTTAAATTTCGCGCTTATTGGCCTAAAATAGTAATAGTAATAATAATAATAATAATAATGATGATGATGATGATAATGATAGTGATAATGATAAGGAGGCAGCGTGGCGCAGTGGTATAGAGCTGGGGCTTTGAATGTGGAAGACCCGGGTTCGATTCCCCGGCTTTGATCACTGAATTTGTCCTCGGTGATCCCAGGGACAAGTTTACCACGCTTTGTAAATAGCCAACTGGTTTGCCTCCTACCAGTTGGGATTCTTAATAGGGATAGAGGGAGGTTTTTAATATGAAACTGTAAAGCCCCTTTGGGGAGTTGTCATTAAGTGTGTATTTTGTATTTTAATAACCTCAACGAGGTTGGACCGAAAGCAATAAAGGTTCCCCTGGCTGCTGCTATACAGACCATGCGTGACCTCGGAGCACAGCGTCAGGAATGGAAGAAAACCGGAGTACCCGGAGAAAACCCTCGGAGTCAGATAGAGATGAACAAATGTCCGCCCACATGTGGACCCGGGAGTCGATCCCGGGTCGTAGAGGTGGGAAGCGCGAGTGATGACCTTTACGCCAACCTGACTCCCCTAATAAGCCAATAAAACCGAGTTTAAAAGTTAATTCTCCTTTTCTTTTGTTCATGGAATATCAAAACCTGTTTGCTATTATGCACGATGTTTTTCTTTTAATCCAATTCGTTTTTGTTACCTTTGAAATTACACGTGTTTTAACAGTACAAAGGTTATGAGCTAAATGGCAGATGTTTTCTCAAAATACTTTGTAACTCTTCAGATGTTCTGTAGACTGTATTTAAACCACTACAATATTTGTCTCTGCGGATGAGCTCCGGATCCGATGCTTGCCTCAATTTGCCAAACGAAATTGAAATTACTTTTTGAATTATAGCACCCGGTTTTGAGTTTTAGGTGTTTGAACCAAACAATTAAGCTATCCAACTTAACTAATTAAACTGCTACGTTGCCAGCTTGCTGGTCCCTGATGGTGTAGTGGTTAGCACTCCTGACTAGAATACAGGAGACGTGGGTACGATTCCCGCTCAGGGTATTTATACCAATTTTTCTGACAAGTATTTAATCAGAATACTCATTACAGTATATATTTATCTTTCATGGTGTGTAACACTCGATTAAATAGGTTTTATGGTAAGAAATAGAAAAATAACATATATAGCCCTCGGTGGGAATCGAACCCCACTTCTTCGGTTTACTAGTCCGACGTGTTAACCACTACACCACAAGGACCAACCACGCTGGCAACGTAGCCTTACAATGTTACGTAAGCGGTAACTGTAGGGGTTCCGAGGGCGATATTTTCTCTATTGGTAAGTTGAACACCGTAAGTTATAAGTAGAATATATGGTATTGTTTGTAGATAAATGTATTAGAAATGCGTTCGGTGTAAAGATATATATAAAGAAATGAGAGAAAAATATCATATACAGCCCTCGGCGGGAATCGAACCCCACATCTTTGGTTTACTAGTCCGACGTGTTCACCACTACACCACAAGGACCAACCACGCATTTCTAATAAATTTATCTACAAACAATACCATATATGCGTACCTATAATTTACGGTGTTCAACTTACCAATAAAGAAAAATATCGCCCTGGGAACTCCTACAGTTACCGCTTACATAACAATGTCCGGCTACGTTGCCAGCGTGGTTCGTCCTCATTTCTTTCTATATATCTATACACCGAACGCATCTCTAATACATTTATTTTGAATGATATATACATGCACCTGCTAAGCAGTTGACTGATAATCCTTCTAGACGGTAAGGAAAGCATTTTTATAATCTAGATAAATGGACATATTTCATACTAGTTTATATTTGAACTGATTAAAAAATAAAAAATAAACTTTTAACATTGTATCTATAATTAGAATTACACCTTTGCCAACACAAGTAGATAATTTTTTAAAAAAATAATTCCTTTACCAAATTGAGTCTCCATCATGTTTACTGCATTGCTTGAGGTTAAGAGGGTCAAAAGAATAAAAATCAGCATGTTCAAGGTCCTGTTTTCCAAAGGTTTGCAATTGTCCTTATTTTCGATTTCAAATCAATCAATGAATTATTAAAAAGAAGGTAGGTCTGCGCTTTTATTGTTTATTTCATGAATACGTAGCGTTATGTATGCTAATCCTAATGTAAACACGCATTGGAATTAAACTGGCAGAAACTCTCTTGCATGCCTAAATATTTAAGACTTAGAGTTTCACTGTATATTATTCGGCCTTTAAACAAGTCCTACATTAGCAAAGTTTTCCTTGAGGAAGTGGAACATCTGATACGCGATTAAAAGATCCGAATGAAATCATAAACATGCCAATCGAAGTCTTCTGTTCTCTTGGCAATTCGCAAAAGCAAATGTCCTAGATAATCATTACGCAATTTGCTATAAGCAAACAAACTCAACACATTTTTTTCACACGTTATTTTGTCTTTGGAAAACATTCAATTTTCACGTTACCGCTTACATAACAATGTCCGGCTAAGTTGCCAGCGTGGTTCGTCCTCATTTCTTTCTATATATCTATACACCGAACGCATCTCTAATACATTTATTTTGAAT